>LZPO01035060.1:21051-38055 GCA_001675575.1 Neotoma lepida | reverse complement strand
TGGCCTTGAACTCATAGAGATTCTCCTGCCTCTGCCTTGCCTGCCCTGGGATTAAAGGTTTGTGCCACCACAGCCCAGCTTCCTTTCATATACTTTGCTAAAAAGAAACCAAATAATAAAATCACAGAAAATTGCTATCTATTTTTTTCAGTTTTGGTTAGAAATTATCAGTCATACCTTTTTGACCATTATTGAATTTTCTTGTGGTCTAATTTTCTTCTCAGTTTTGGAAATTAATTTTTAAGTGTAAATATGCACAATGTATTTTATGTATATCTATCCTCCATTCCATCCCTTCAATTCTACACAGAGGCCTGGCAATTATATTTTCCTTCCCACTTCTAGATCTCTTGCTCCATTTTTTGCTATCTCCCTGAGTCAAACCAATGATGCCCAGATATACAGGACTGTGAGGTTGTCAACTGGGAATCAGACAACCTGCCCATGGTGACCCTTCAAAGAAAAATGACTCTACCTCCAGTACCAGTCATCAATTTTCCTTAACAACTCAGCTAGGGGTGAGGCCTTCCTTCACCCTTACATTTCNCAGCTGCACTTATTAACTGGCTTGATCCTGTGCAGGTCATTTCTAGGTAAACACAGCTGCTGTGGTCCATGTGTGTAACATACATGTGATATGTAGAAGACCACATTTCACAGCACTTCTCCCCCTCCTTTGGCTTTTAAACTCTTTCTGTTCCTTCTTGTATTATATTCTGTGTTACCTTGACTGAAAAGTGTAGAGTGTTTATGTTCATACAGATGCCCCATCTATTGCTAATCAGACATAATCATTTATTCTCATCATCTTGAACAGTTAAGAGTCTATACATTGGCAGCTATACACTGCAATANGACACTTTTCTCCCCAATATTGAGAGTAGGACAAATCTAGGGATAAAAGCAAAAAAATAAAACTACAGTTTGACAGAATATATCCATTACATAAAACAGCATCAAAGATTTTCCCTTTGGGGNCTATGATCCTTCCAGTGTTTCAAGCATGTTTGCAATGACCGGTATGAATTCTGTCTCAGAAAATGGGTTTCAAAGCCAATTAAGAAAGCAGTTGGTTGCCCCACAAACATACTTGCTATTGGCACTAGTTGGTTCATCTTACTTGGTAGGTTAGATTTCTGTATTTGATATGAATCTGTGACACTTAAAATTATATCAATTATATTTAAAGATTTTAAAGAACAATATATAACTGAAATATTCAAGTTTTACCATTTTTAACACCGTAGGTGTACTTTATACTTTTGTTGTTTTGTTTTAATTTTCTATAAAAACTTGTGTTTTGAATACTCTCTACAAATATTTATAATGCCTAATTTTTATTGACAATTGTGCTAAGGCATTAGTGT
Organism: Neotoma lepida; assembly: GCA_001675575.1. NCBI lineage: Eukaryota > Metazoa > Chordata > Mammalia > Rodentia > Cricetidae > Neotoma > Neotoma lepida. Next base: position 36,688 of record LZPO01035060.1, on the reverse strand, counting down.
ATGGTCTATTGTCCTTCTTATTAAAGACTTTGCTCTCAATTCCTAGCATTTAATTTATATGTCTGACCAGTATATATTTGTCTACTATTATAATAAAAACCGGAATTTTTCCACCAATTCATTCACCTTCCATGCACACTGGCCCTAGTCTCAGCTAATCTTTTCTATACCATTCCAACTTTATTACATGCATTGACAAAAACAATACTGTCTGTTCCTTTTAAATATTTTTTAATTTTGAAAATACATGTTTGTGTGTTTGTGTGTGTGTGTGTGTGTGTGTGTGTGTGTGAGAGAGAGAGAGAGAGAGAGAGAGAGAGAGAGAGATGCATGTCCCATCTTGTTTGCAGAGGTCAGATAATAACTAATTGAGTCAATACTCTTTCATATAGGTCCTGGGGAAATAATTCAGGTCAATGGGCTTGGTAAGGAGTGCCTTAACCTGCTGCTCTGGCTCACTAGTCCTATCCATTTCTTTTTTGAAGAAAATTCTGATCTTCTTGCTGGCACTCCCCATGAAGATATGAACATATGTCCATTCATTGCATACTGTGCAAAGACAATAAAGCAAAGAAACAAATCCATCTATGTCTAGCTTTCTTTACTTGTAAGATTACTGGGGTTAGTAAAAACAGCNTTGATGATTCAAAGACAGTTGTATCAATGAACAGCCTTCTCAGCTTATCTTCATCTAAAAAGGCCCAGTGAAAAGTTCAGCTAGCCCAGGCCCAGCCTGGCAGTTGTATATGCTTACATAAAGATGGGGAGGGGCATTTGTGACTTTCTGAGCTCTTATATCTGATATGTTTAATGAGCTTCTTGATTCTTATGAGTCTCACTTTTCCCTACAGGAAGCAACATTTCAATTTAAAAGGAATTGCTGTACAACAACGGCCTCAGGCATACCTCATTTCTTGGTTATTATGCCATGTTAGATTATATTTTGTAAATTCAATATTTTCTCTTATTGTATAAATTCCACTGATAGAGGATTTTTTATATATTTGAATGTATATATTTCCATGTGTATTCTAAAGATGCATGAGGAATACACAAAGACTGCTGATCTCACTGGATGTGGGAAATTGAAACCAGCACTTTAACTAAAGTAACATGCAGGACTCAATCAGTTAACACTAGATATATATCCTAAGAATCTTAGTGCCATTTAGCTACCTATACTGCTAGTGAGAAGACACCCATATAGGTAATACTTTTTGGGGGAATATTTTATTAATTCCACAACCTGGTCTTTGGCAAAAGCGAAACAACACAATATAATATAAAACAAAATAAAGCAACATATGTCCAAAGTCTCTCCTGAACAACAAAACATTTAATTATGTCAGACAGAAATTGAAGAAACAAAAGACAAGAACACAAAATTCATAGTAAAATTAGAATGAGGAAAAAAGTTTCCCCAAATTTAGGGACTTTAAAACTCTAAGTTTTATGCATAACAAATCAAAAGCTAGAGATTTAGATGTATATAGTAACAACCATGTCTCCAGACAAAAATTGGACTATTTTTAAAAAAAGATCACATTGCCAAAGTGATACAACTGAATATTTAATCTAAAATGAAAATAGATAGATAGATAGATAGATAGATAGATAGATAGATAGATAGATAGATAGATAGATAATACGCAAATATTCTTTATCATTGATTGAAAAATCAAGAACTGGGACAGGAAGAATTTCACACATGAACTGCTTGGTGTTTCTAGGCCATGTAGGCTTTGGAGTACAAACCCAGCTCCTCCCCAGGTCTCTAGAACTGGGATGTGAAGAATTCACCCAAGAGCCCAAGGTGCTGGGCAATCAGGCACCATTATGTTGAGTAGGTATAGTGTTGTTATAGGATATTATTTTAACTGGGCAAAGATGTGTTACATTTGTTTATGCTACAGAATATTGTTTTAACTGTGTAAAGGTGTGTAGTTTTGCTTATGCTTCACTTGTTTAATAATATAAGGATGTGTGATTAATTATGTAAAGACGTGTTGCATCTGTTTCATCTTGCCTGCCTAAGGTGCATGATTGGCCTAATAAAAAGCTGAATGTCTAGGTTGTTTCCAGGTTCTGGCTATTATGAATAATGCTGTAAGTTTCCTTGTGGTATAATTGAACATCCCTTGGGTATACATCCAAGTGTAGTATCATTGGATCTTGAGGTAGATTGATTCCCAATTTTCTGAGAAGTTGCTATACTGATATCCAAAGTGGATGTACAAGTTTACACTACCACCAACAGTGGAGGTGTGTTCCCCTTGCTCCACATCCTCTCCAACATAAGCTGTCAACAGTTTTTGATCTAGCCATTCAGACAGGTGTAAGATGGTCTCAGAGTCATTTTGATTTGCATTTCCCTGATGAATAAGGGTGTTGAGCAAATCCTTAAATGTCTTTTGGCCTTTTGAGAGTCTTCTGTTGAGAAGTCTCTGTTTAGATCTGTAGACAATTTTTAATTAGATTATTTGATATTTCTTGAGTTCTTTATATATTTTGAAAATTAGCCCTCTGTCAGATATGGGGTTGGTGAAGATCTTTTCCCATTTTGTAGGCCATCATTTTGTATTATTTACTGTGTCCTTTGCCTTATAAAAGCTTCTCAGTTTCAAGAGGTCCCATTTATAAATTGTTGCTCTTAGTCTGTGTCATATTTAGGTGTCATATTTAGGGAGTGGTCTCCTGCGACAATGTGCTCTAGGCTACTTCCTACTTTCTCTTCTATCAGGTTCAGTGTAGCTGGATTTATGGTGAGGTCAGTGATCCACTTGGCTTTGAGTTTTGTGCATGGTAATAGATATGGATCTATTTGCAATATGGTAATAGATATGGATCTATTTGCAATCTTCTACATGTTGACATACAGCTATGCCAGGAATATTTTTTGTAGATGCTTTCTTTTTTCCTTTGTACAATTTTGGCTTCTTTGTCAAAAATCAGGTGTTCATATGTGTGTGGATTAAAGTCAGGGTCTTCAATTCTTTTCCATTGGTCCACATGTCCCGTGGAAACATGTGGGTTCTCATATGAACTCATGAACTTTACAATGACAGATGACAGGTGTGGAACCTGCATGGGACCAGACTAGGCCCTCTGCATACGNGAGATAGGTGTGTAGCTAGGTCTGTTTGAGGGGCCACTGGCAGTGGGATCAGGATTTATCCTTGGTGCATAAGCTGGCTTTTTGGATCCCATTACTTATGGTGGGACACTTGCACATTCTTGATGCAGNGGGAGAGGNGTTTAGTCCTTCCTCAACTGAATGTTGGTCCAGTTAGTCTTTGCTGACACCCCATAGGATGCCTTATCCTCTTCGGGGAAGGGACGAGGGATGGGCAGTGGAGGGGAAGCTGTGGGAGCAAGAGGAGGGATGAGAGGGGGATCTGTGGTTGGTATGTAAAATGAAATTAAAAATTTCTTAAACAAGTAAAACAATAAGACAATAAGACAATAAGACAATAAATAAATAAATAAATAGCAAGCTGAATGGCCAATAGTGAGGCAGAAAAATGATATGTGGGGCTTTCAGGCAGAGAGAATTAATAGGAGAAGAAAAAGAGAAAACAAAAAGAGAGAGAAGAAGGAGAGAACAAAAGACAAGCCCGGGGCCAGAAGCCAGGCAGCCTATTTCTATTAATTTGTATGTCACCACATGTTTGGTGGCTTTACCTGTGTCACTTTACATGTTGCTCTTTGGGCAGCTGGCTAGGATCTCCTGACTTAACCTTTTGCATCCCAGAATTCTCCTTGTCTGTTTTTCCTGCCTATACTTTCTGCCTGGTGTGGTGATTATGTTGTGTCCCCCAAAATATTGTGTACCTTAATAAAACTTATCTGAGGTCAGAGAACAGAACAGCCACTAGATTGGACATAGAGGCCAAAAAATGGTGGTACACATGCCTTTAATCCTAGCATTCCAGAGGCACAGATCCATCCAGATCTCTGAATTCAAGATCACAGTAGGAACAGAGCCAGGCATGGTGGTACACACCTTTAATCCCAACACTTGAGATCCCATGTATTTGCTTGGGAAGAACACATGCCTTTAATCCCAGAAAGTGATGACAGGAAGCAGAAAGGTATATAAGGCATGAGGACCAGAAACTAGAGGCTTTTCAGGCTTTTTTAGCTTTGAGGCTATTAGCAACAATTCATCTGAGATCCATTCTGGTGAGGACTCTGAAGCCTACAGCCTGAAGAAATGAGATCAGCTGAGGAGTTGGCTAAGTGAGGTTGGCTGTGGCTTGTTCTGTCTCTCTGATCTTTCAGAATTTACCCCAATATCTGGCTCCTGGATTTTTCTATAAATAAGACCTTTTCAAATTTGTATTATACCCTGGCTACTGGNCAATCAGCATTTTATTTATCAACAATGAGAGCAACACATATTCACAGTATACAGAAAGATATCCCCATCATGTTACCACTGAAAGCAGGGAGGATAAAGTTGCACAGAATTGGCCTCACCCATCACTGGCTGCACCATTAGGGAGAACTGCCTCTGCCCCTCACCAACTGTAGCACTCAGGAGAGTGGGCCTTGTACCTCCCCAAGGCAGCACAGTAGAGCTGTCCCTGCTGGTGTGGGTACAGGTGAGCCCACCTTGAAGAATGGAGAGTAAGAGAGTGAGCTCCACAGTCTGTCAGGCAGTGATATGAGTGAGGGAGAGATATCCCCTTTGCCCCTTGCCCCTCATCCCTTGCCACCTACTGTAGGTGGGAAAAGCTGGTCCTGGAATCATAAGAGTGGGAGAGCTGACCTATTGATGGGAGAATGCAGATAACCCTGTATGGAAAATGCATGTGGGACACTTGACCCCACCCTTCATCTGCCATATGGTGGAGAGGGAGAGATGACCCCCTCCTCCATTGCCCCTCACCACCAGTGGTGGGTGGGAGAGGTGGTCATGAGGCCATGAGAGTGGGAGAACTGGCATTGCCCCTACTGGCAGAAACACTGGGAGGGCAAGCCCTGGGCCCTGCATATCAACCAGGCAGCACATTAAAACTGATTCTGTTGGCAGAGGTGCAGGTGAGCCAGGCCTATGGGTGTGAGATCATGAGGGATGCTCTCACCCTCTCCCTCATATGCTATTGGGTGGCAAAGTTAATGGAAGTATGCCCTACCTCCCATCCCTTAAAACCTGCAACAGATGGGAGAGCTGGCTGGAGGTATGAGAATGGAAGGGCTGGCCCTGCCCCCCACCAAGTGCAGCAATCTGAAGAATGAGTCCTTTACTTCTCCTCGGCAAAACAGTACAGCTGGCCATGGTGGTGTGATTGTGACTGAGCCAGAACTGAGTAAGTGAGAGCAACAGAACTGNCCCCACTCCTTGTTATCTGCTACATTGGGTCAGCTAGCCTGAGTAATGCTGGAAAGCTTGCCTGGGTGGTAACTATGGGGAAAAGCTGGCAGGATGACCAACGCAGCTACCACCAAGGCCCAAAACCAGGAATACAAAGTAGCCCACTCGGACATACACCTCATCTATGAACTGCTGGAGCATGTGAAGGGCCTGACCTGCAGATTCAAGTTAAAGGATCTCCATGACACAAAGCAACAATAGGAAGTCCAAGAGGAGTCCCAGTAAAGACCCAGTATTGATAGTGTAACAGAAGTCAGAGGCCTCAAACCAGACCAACAACTCATTGCAATGAACACTTATAAGTAAAGGTGTATGGACTAAAGGATATGTGTGACTCACTGGGCCACACTACAACTCACAGGCTGAGATTCTTTTACTCATTTTTTTTTGGTAGGATTTTTGGTTTTATTTTTAAATTTTGTTTTGTGGGGGAGGTTGCAAGTGTAGAATGCGGAACTGAGGGGACAGGGAGATGANTGGGATAGATACTCATGAGGTAAAATCCATAAAGAATCAATAAAAAGTTAAAAAAATATATAAAACAAGAAAAGTAAAACAGATCCAAAGTGATCCAACTCTATATTCAAGCTAAAGGGAAAAAAATAGATAACTGCTACTCCAGTAATCCTTATCATTGATTGAAAAATCTATAAAGAAATGTAGACAAAAGACAAAACTTCATATATACATATGTGCATACATGCATGCATGGACACATACACGAAATAATTTTGTCACAAGAAATGTAAAATCATGAAATGGCAATAACCAGGCGCTGGACAAAAGATTGAATCTAGAGTGTCAAGCAGGGTTGAGAGAAAGAAGGCAGCACACCAACAGACTCTTGGCAGCATGGGAGAAGGTCTCGGGGGAAAGTCAGCAAACACATTTTCAAGGGAAAGTAAACTGGTATTTATTGAGAGGAGATGGACTAAGAGGCATGGTGATGGATTATTGACCAAGATGGAACCAGGAAACAACAGATGAAATCTCACAGGGAGCCTCTGTCAATGGAAACAGGGAAAACAATGAATCAGAAATATTGACTTAGAGTAGCACTGAGATAGTAACTTATAGAACTGTCTTCTGGGATGAACTGACCCCATGAGAAGAGGTTAGCTTTCCATTTGGAGGACAGAGTATAAAAAAATGTTTATAGAAATAATTATTAAGAAGTTTCTTATGTTCTTTTCAAAAGAAATTTTTATTTATTTATCTCAAATTGCTGAGTTGCCTGGGAAGTAAAGATCATTTAACTGCAGTCGCCAGAGGATTTGTGTCATCCAGATGGACTCAAACCAAGCCAGAGTTTCCAGTGAGATTGGTTGACTTCTACATTCTTTTTTCCATGAAAATTCTTTAGAGCTATCTCATTTTCCAATACTTGTAGTATTTTCTCAAAAGGCATTTCAATAACCTAAGTAGTATCAGTTATGAGTATTAGATTAACATTCTTTCTATGGAGAACCTGGAATCATCCTCATTGCATACAATACTGGAAGATAACTTAATTTGACAAATTCTTGAAGTTTATAAAAACAGATATTTGAAATGAATGAGAATTAATAGATTTGATTTGAACATTTCTATGTGTTTAGTAAAATTAACCATAAAGACATAGTCTTCCATATTTTTGGCCACTAGAATTTAAATAAACAATCATTTATATTAATTTTGGAAAATTATAAACTGTAAAAATGCATACATATATATTTCTCAAAAGGATACTAATTTGACATATTATGTAAGCCACAAAATAGAAATGATATATTTAATTAATCCTTTAGTTTCATAATTAGGTCATATACCTTTACAATCTATGAATTATATTCAGATTGATAACTTGAAGATTACAAAACTAAGTTTTCTTGTAAAAACAAACAAACAAAAAGCAATGCTTTTTAGAAGTACAGAGATAATAATGAAAAGACAAAATTTTGTTTAGTTTTATTCCAAAACAAAACTTGGTTATTGGAAGGTCTTTGCAAACACCACCAGCAGCAGTGTCAATCTCCAATAACAGTGTTTCTCAACCTGTGGGTTGCTAACATTTTGGGAGTTGTATACCAGATCCTGCATATCAGATATTTACATTATGATGCATAACAGAAACAAAATTGCAGTTATGAGATATCAATGGAATAATTTCATGGCTGGGGATTACCATACCATGAAGAACTATATTAAAGTGTTACTTCATTAGGAAGGTTGAGAACCACTGCACAAGGGACAAGAAAGAAGTCCAACAGGACTCAGTAGCTGATGTGGGTTCAAACGNGAAGAGTTTGACACGGGGTAGTTTATTTTAGGTGTATTTGAGTGCAACAAAATTTTTAAAAATATTTCCTGGTGATAACTAACTCAATCCCTTGTAAACTTCAAAGCTTAAGATATGATTACATCAAAACTCTTGTAAAGACAATGACATCTTCCATAAAGATGGGTTGTATAGATAATTAAGAATACAGGGCCAAGGTAAATAAAGCTCATTATAAGAGTCTGGAGGAGGATAGCTCTATAGATTGACTGAGACAAGCAGGCTCAAGATAAGGGTCTAGGGGAGCCAATGTGGCCTGGCTATACAGATAATGCAGAGGTTACCAGGCTATTAATCACTTCCACTCCTAGACTTCTTAGGGGAAATCAGGTTATACATCTCTCCCTCTGCAGAGACAAACCTATGTGTTTAATATTCCTGATTTCCCTAGTGCTTATCTGTGAGACCAAGGACTTATATGCCTCCTACAGTTAATCATGAAGTTGAGGAATTTTCCTCATTAATATTCTCTTAGTGTTCCTCATTACATTATACTAGAGGAGATCCAATGGTCAACCTCTGAACTTAACCTAGCCAGTGAAAAGTCTCTCAATATCTTGAGCCAAAGCAACAGTNTTCTCCATGGTATACATCTTATAGTAGGCAATGGTGGCAAAAAAAGAAAATAAAAACAACAAAACCATCCATCCTACTAATGCTTATGATAGAGCCTGTCATGGGTACACTGGATCATTTTCTTACCTGTTATCCTTCTATGATAAGGGCAAAATTATTTCAGCTACCTTCTTAAATATATTCTTAGTCAAAGTTAAACTATTACTAACAATCTCAGTGTTTGTGTGCTATAGATACTGCCTCAATCACATAGCATGTTCCAATGATGCACACTGTCATCAAATGGCTATTATGCAGCTTCCCCCTCATATCCCTGACTGAAGACAAAATCCTAAAGGCCCAGCAGGCTTTTGCTCCAGCCAGTGGACTCCTGTAATGATTAACTATACTGACCAATAATTTCAAGGCAAGATATGGATATGGATATGACCCAAATGTTTTGGGCATATCAGACTTACTGGCTTTGTTCACATTGCCCAACCCTACATTTGAAGACTCTTAAAATAAGACTTTGAAAGGAATGTGTACTTCAAGGTCTGAAGTTCCTCCTCTGCTCTGCAGAGACTCCTTCTCTATGCATGTCTTGCTCTGTGTGTGTGTGTGTGTGTGTGTGTGTGTGTGTGTGTGCATGTGTGTTTCCTCAATCCTAATTAAAGTCATCACTGAAAGAAAAAAATGACATTATTAAAATATCTATCATATAGTGTATTGTAATTGTGAGCACAAAAACATATTAAGTGATTTTTATAAGGTCTAGAAAATAAAAATGATATCAATGGTATGTGGAATTGTACATATTTACTGATTTTTTAAATATATAGTATGCAATAGAGTCTAGCTCAATCTAATATTATTAGTTCACATCCAATTCTTCTCATTGGATCAAGACTGAATTTCCTTTTGGCAAATTATATGTGATTAAAATTAGGTTCTGAAGTTAGAAACTTGAATACTATATGGCTTAACAAACTAGGAGGGCATTTTTTCTTCTGATTAAATCAGTTTTTGAAGAAAATTATCCAGATTATATTTATGGCTTTCCTCATAAATTCCTGAAGACTTTCCTTTCTTCCAAACTCAGTATGACACTCCTGTGGCCTTAGTCTCTCCATTTAAGAAAGCACATTGGAGACACTGGCAAATTTGATATGTAGAGAATGTACTTGCTGTTGAACCTTCAAGGCAGATTTAGAAAGTTGCCACAAGACAGCTTCATATATTTTGTCATTCATAATCCACAAGACTACTTTTAAACTCAAGTGATGATGGTAATNTGGTACTCTATAGGCAGTCATGTGCCAGCTAATGTTTTCCATACTCTGACGGGAAAACTAATATGGGAATAATATCATTAACTTCTTGACACAGGAATACTGACTGTGTGGGTAATGGAAAAGTCTTGGTAGATATTAACAGAAAAGTCTTGCCAAGGTGCAAGAATTTTAGAGACAGAGAGACAGAGAGACAGAGAGAGAGAGACAGAGACAGAGACAGAGAGAGAGAGAGAGAGAGAGAAAGAGAGAGAGAGAGAGAGAATAACCAAAAAAACCCTTCCTCTCTGACTCTTTCTCTCTCATGGCAAATATATAAAGATATAAAAAAGAAGCAAGTTGACAAATTAGATATTGGGATCATATATGGTAGGATACAAATATTGAGTTAAAATAACGTCAATATACCTGGCATGAATTGTTCATGCGGGATAATGGGCTAGTGTTTCCATAGCCATTTCCTTAAATAANAGTGAAAAATTATGAGACATTAAAAATAAGGAAGATGAAAAATTCTAATGTGCTGTTTGTTTTTTAATTGACAATTTAAAATAAACTATTATTTTAATTTTAACCAAGATTATCTTAAATAACTATGCAAAGTCAAGTGCTTATGTATATGGAATTGATGTCTAACTTAGATTCTAATGATAATACACTTAATTAGCAGATTTTTGAAAATATATACAATTAAACTTACAAAATGATGTAAAATTTGACAATGCAAAAGACATTCTTTAGTTATTTGAACTATTGTACTAAAGCTGCATTTATTCCTTACCTCAAATCCTATTTTTCAGCATAATCATTTTGGGGAAAGCACATTTTAATTAATTCCCTTTTCTTAGGAGCTGAGGCAGGGGAGAAAAATGTGATTAAAGAAGAAATGATCTAAAATTTGAGGTCATGTTGCAGATAGCTGTTTGGACATTTGACTTTGTTGTTGTATTTAAAGCCAATAGAGTGGTTCATAAAACTGATTGCAGAGCACATTTGAGAACTAATAAAACAAATTGAGTATTGATGATGTGCACAGGGCAAATCCAATTATATCTCACAAAGCTTTATATTGCTCTATTTCNCCTTTAATGTTTTCTATTTATTTATTTCAATTTTAAGTCTGGGTAGTGTGCTGAAGGATGCACTGTGGGTAGTAACTCTATATATTATGTTTTAGAACCTGACATCTTGACTGAAATTGTGGCTCTGCTCTGCAACTGTGTTTATGGATGTATCATTCAACTGTCTGAGTTTTAATCTTCTGAATGAAATCATAGCCTTCTTTGAGGATTAAATAAAACAGTGCACACACACTTTTTTTTTTACATCCTATGATGGAATAAAAGTAAAATATTTATTATCTTTTAAATTATAAACAGAATGCACATGTAGCAGTGAATCCTATTATGGCACAACTTACACACAAATGCAAGACATATGTGCAGTGATGTGCATTTTTTGGCTTTCCATCTGACTTAATTCTCAATTTCCTAATGGTGTTTGGGACAAAAAGGATGGATTTTCTTATCATACCTTTCCTAGAATTCTAGCAGAGCCCCATGTGACCACAAAGGCATTATTTTATATTTCATTGTACCTGTGTTACCTACTGCAAGGATGACAAATGTTACACTGATAAAAAATACTGCTGCTTGGAAATGAGAAATGTAATTAGCGCATACCNGCAAAATACTTTAATGACAGCACCCATCTGAATACCTACACCTGCTGGACACCGTGATAATGATGCTTCTCTGCCACTTGAACATTGATCAAATGCCTCACTGGTGTTTGAGAAAATGTGCCTCACTTGTCTTCTTCGACCTGTCACAGCCCTACAACTGGGATCAGGGATACTGAAATATTCAACATCTGCTACTTTACCAAGTAAGTCATTTTAAAAATTCCATCAGCTTATTTGCATCTTCTTAATTTTCTCTTGCTAGAGATTAATCATTAATGAAAAAAATAATTTAAAAATTCTCCTTAGAACCTTTAGAAAATAAGAATTCTTTTGGTGGTCATTGCCTGTGAAATAAAAAGAAGAACAAACAGAACGTTGGGGAAACAACAGAGCTAGATGCCCTGCAATTGGCATGACCTCACTTTTCCCCTAGTGAAAGTGGATACACTTGTTATATATACAATTGTGAGTAAAGAGAAGACAAAATTTTCCATCACAAACACAGTATGCTTGTAAGAAATTGACAGTAATTGTCTCACTTTTAATTGGATAATTAAAAGTAATTCTCAAGTAGAAAAATATATGACAAAATATGAAAATTGAAAAATAACACCAGAGATCATTTTTTGTACCATGGATACATTTCTGGATGCAACATTGGCTTCTTTAGACATTCATCATTCAGCATATGCTTCATAAATCTTTCTTCAAAATGAAACAAACTCTTTCACTGTTGATTTTTTTNAAAAAAATCCTGTAATGACTTCAAGTGTTTTTATTACAATTTCTACTCCATAGTCCAAACTCTTCAAGGGATGAATCACAAAGAAAACAGCTCTATTTCAGCAATCAGATAGTAGTATCCTATATACTGAAAAAGCCATTTCATTAAATCATAATTTTAAAAGATTAGTTCAAAATTAATTCTAAGTTAATTATCATGGATTTTTCAGAAGTAGGCAACTATACCTTGACTATACCATGTCAGATTTTAATCACTATCATCATTTTTCTTTACTGTAATTTTATGAATCTTTTTTCTGTAGGAAATCTCTTGTTATTTGTACCTTTTACAAACATGCATTTTATTTGGATTAATATGAATACCAATTCTATGTATCTATTGATATTAAAGTCCCCATATGGATGGCAGCAAGAGTTTAAGCATTTCGAAGGAATTTCTCCAATGTCACAGGGTCTAATCCTGAGTCAGGGGATTGAAAGAGAAACCATGGCATTTTCATGAAGCAACTCACACATTTCATCTTCATCTAGACTAGGTGTTCTTTTGTGCATAATGGATAGAAGCTACAAAACATTGTTTCTGTTACCAAGACACTTTAACATGAACAATAACTGGACATGTGCAACACTAAAAACGGTGCAAATTTCAAGGACTATGACACATGTGTCCATGTTCTTAGAACATGTGGCTCATCAAAGCTGAACTCACTGTCTCTATATTAATGTGGACAAGACAGGGCTTTAGTTCAACAGTTAACAGCTGCCATTGGATGATAAATTTTATTACCCTTCTAAACAATCACTTTACATCTAAGTTGGGGTTACTACTGCTGTAATGAAACACCACTATCAAAATAAACGAGGAGGAAAGGATCGGTTTTGCTTACAGTTCCATATAGCAGTTCATAAAAGGCAGGAACTCAGGGATGGCAGGAACATGGAAACAGGAGCTGATGCAGTGGCCATGGAGGAGTGCTGTTGACTTGCTTGCTATCCACAGCTTGTTCAATCTACTTTCTTATAGTACCCAGTACTAACAGCCCAGGAGGTATTTCACTCACAATAGACTGGGCACTCTCCCATGAATTACAAAAATGAAAATGCTCCACAGGCTTCCCTATTGCCTGATCTTAAGGAGACATTTTGACAATTGAGGATCCCTCTTTTCTGATGATTCTAGCNTGTGTCAAGTTGACATAAAGTAGCCAGTAAGGTTTAAAAGTATATATTTTTTCACAAAGAGAAGAATTATGCAATTAATGATGCTGAAATAGAATTATGAGTCATTCTGTTTATTCCACGGTTTGAAAGTAAATGAAGATAGTGAGGTATCCTAATCTTAGAAAACTGACAGGGAGCAGAAGAGCAGCAGTTCATCTCTGTCACTNTAAAGGTTTTAAGGTCAAGTAATATTAAAAAAATCTTGAGCCAAATAATTGATAGAGTTCACTGCATAACCTTTATTTGTACTGATAGGCTTAGTTCAGTCATTGAGTATGTTCTTTACATAAGTAAATCAGTACAGGCCAAACAGAAAATACCTGTAAACATAAGATTTATTTGTAATCAATAGTCAACAACATATTATTAAAAGAAGAATAGACAAAAGAATAATAGGTACAAGACAACAGGAAATGATGTAAATTTGAAGGTATTGAACTGATTTAATCAATAAGAACTTTAATATGAACCTTATCAATGGAGAGAAAAAATAAACTATAGAGTTAAAATCATTGATTCTGGGGTACAAGTCTAAGAGAGATTTAAATATCTCTGTATCAGTTAGTTCTGAGCCCAAAAGAGAGTTATCTAGATTCCACTCTTACTTCTAATTTATTTAAAAGTTGTTGAATTGGATTGACAGAGATGCATTTCATACTATGTTGGGAGACATTTTCTTTCTCTACACAGATACATTAGCTTACAATATGAAATACATTTTTTAACTATAAAAACCCACATTTCACCAAGAAATAAGAAGTAGCTGCTGAGTTAAATTGTATTTCTACACAGATTCCACACACACTCCTGCAGTCCTGGAAATTTTGCTTAAATAGCATGGACTCATTATCGTAACTAAGTACTAAGTCTAAAGATACCCACTTACTGACTTGAAAGCACCTCTGAAGACTTGTAGAATGTATCCCAGAGGAGAAAAAAATAAGAATAAANGCATAGGGTAACTAAAATATAATAAATCTTTTTAACTTAAAACAATAATTTGAAAAACTTATACATGCATACAATGTACATACAATGTACAATCAATTGCTTGGCTCAAGATTTTTTAATATTACTTGACCTTAAAACCTTTACAGTGACANAGATGAACTGCTGCTCTTCTGCTCCCTGTCAGTTTTCTAAGATTAGGATACCTCACTATCTTCATTTACTTTCAAACCATGAAATAAACAGAATGACTCATAATTCTATTTCAGCATCATTAATTGCATAATTCTTCTCTTTTGTGAAGAAAAACTATATACTTTTAAACTTTACTGGCTTTGTTATGTACACCATACACTCCCCTAACCACTTATTCCAGGATGCTACCCCCAACTACTACTTCCTACAAACTTCATGCTTCATTTTTTCTTTTTTGAAACATTATAATTATATCATTAATCTCTTCTTTTTCCTTCCTTCAAATCCCCTAACATGACAACTCTTCTTGCTCTCTTTAAAATTTGTGTCCTCTTTTTGCATCCATTTTTGTTACATTACTAAGTATAACCTATTCAGTTTGTATAATGTTACATGCATATAAATTTTAAATATAACTATTGTGTCCAATTAGTACTGTCCATATTTACATGGATGTGCAGTCATCTGCTAGATCATGGGCAACCTGACAGTGAACAGCTCCCAAAGAAAAGTGACTCTCTCTTCTTTGACAGAAATCAACTGCCAACAGCTTCTCATCGAATGGTGCAGACTCACCAGCCCCTTCCTCATCCATGCTAGAGAGAGATTTATCTTTTAAGGCTAACTACAGCTGTGGTAAGTTCAGAGGGNCAACAGCGATGTCATGCCTAGAAAGCAAGCAGTTCATATCTCCTCACTTCATGACCCTCACACAACTCTAACTATAAAATGTTCATTAACATTATATCTTATTTGGTCTTTCCATTCTTTGCTTTAAACCAGTGCTTTTCTGACATTTGTGCCTTAAGACATATGGTTACAAACAGTCACATCCATTGATTCCTTTTTCTCAATTTTTATTCCAGCTCTACCTGTTTCAGAAAAATCTGTTTTGTTTAAACTCCATCTCTTTTTTTGTCACCCTATAAAATCTTGATATTCTTAATTTATTTGAACCAAAATNCAATATTTTCTGCCTTCAGTGCATTTTCACTGATGTATATTTTAATGTGTTTGTACTTACACATGGGGCAGAGTGGTGTAGTCTTAATTTGAGTCTACACATTCTCTAGCTTATGACCTTTTGTGCCTCAGAGGAATGCCTTCTAGAATGAACTATTCTTATTTTTTTTTTTTTCTGTCTCACATTAAAAAGCTTTCTTGGCTTTCAGGTACTCCTTGGTATAGTTATAGTGTTCTGATACAAAATCAGTGTTTCCATTTTTTTTAGTTTATTTATTTATTTTTACATTAAAAAGATCTTCCACTCCTTTTACATACCAACCTCAGATCCCCCTCTCCTC
>LZPO01035060.1:0-11596 GCA_001675575.1 Neotoma lepida | reverse complement strand
TATATATATATGCCTATACATATATGCATACAATAACAATAATTGAAAAATGAGGTTATAAATGGGAGGGAGAGAGGGATGTAATTATAATCTCTAAAAAATAAATAAAAATGATAGAAAAAATATACTTTAATTTTTATTTAATAGATTCTATATCTTTCCATTTGAAAGAAACTGACTTATATAAAAATATTATTTGAAACACTTTTTTATAATCTTATTTTTCTCTGTTGCTTAAGAGAGATATCATACTTAAACAATAAATAGAAAAAAAAATCTCTATTTTGAGCTACTGAAAAGTGCATATATTAATTGCATGCCATTGGATTATGATTAACATCTACCTAGAAAATAACACTACAATATTTGTTGAAATTTTAGACTTTCTTCAAACTTTATAACTTTAAAATTAGATATTATAAATTTAATCTACACAGTCATCATGGTGAAAATAAAACTGGTGGAAAAAAGTTAAGTATGGTGGAAGTGTCTGGAACCACAACTGGAAGGAAGAAACATACAGATCCTTGGGGAATCACTGGCCACGCTGGGTAGCCAACTTGGCAAATTCTAGCTACTGAGACACTTTGACATATATATGTGTGTGTGTGTGTGTGTGTGTGAGTGTGTGTGTGTGTGTGCATATGTTATGTGGATGGCACTAAAATGACTTGTGAAATTGTCCTATCACTTCCTCATGCATACATTTGCATGTGCACACATACAAGCCTCCATGTACATGCACACACACACACACACACACACACACACACACACTCACACACTGTCACAACTCCAAACTACACTTGGAAGGGAATTAAATGCAGAGGGTGAGAGTTCTGAATATTTTTTTCATATGGTTAAAATGCTTCCTTCCTAGTACTGACTGCCATTGATTTTCATGCAAGAGGAGGCAAAAGAGCTCTAGTGAGACTACTCTGAGTGACCTCATTTATTTTCAATTAGTCATTTTTGTCAATTTCACTTATTTGTGCAACTTCAGCTGTTGTGTATTTCATATAGAATAGAGTTCTTCTCAAAACCAAACCAGACCAGCTCTTTTCAATGCTTTATAATTCAAATGTCTCACAAAAGCCTTGAAGCTAACTTGCCAAGTGATTTCCAAAGATTCTCAATATATTTGTGCTTCTCTTGATATTCCTACTATGTTCATTCTGCATCCATCTTTATCAGTTTATATTACTAATATNCTCTTTCAGACTTCTTATTGACACTTGAAGTTTTATTTTTGTTTATTCTTCTGTCTGATTTCTCTCAAGGTCTCCAATGATTTTTGCAATTCACACTCTTTCTTCCTGAAATTGTGTGGAAATATGTGCTATTACTTAACTACTCTCTATTGTGACTGCCTTTAAATAGATTTTTCCCAATGGTGGGTAGTTATAATCCCAAAGTCCTGATAAAGTTTTATTATTCTGTTCTGGGCCAGTTAATAGATTCCTATTGTGGCAGGGTACTTTTCATATCTTTATTTTCATAAAATAGCCTTTCATAATCCTTTCCTAGCCAGACCTTTCAGATTTATCTCTTATTACTCTTTCTCCAATGTGCAGAGTGCACTGCTACATAATTCTGTTCTTTTTACCCTGCAAAGGTGTCATGTATCATCTATGCTCATGAAGTTGCTCTTGTAACTTTATCTCTGGATATGCTTATCCACAGAGACCTTTCCTACCCTGAAATTTGATAACAATTGTACTAGTCTTATATAGCACTGCTTGAAGTCTACTCTATTTTGTCTTTGTGTTGTTGTTTCTTTTCTTGGGGCATGGGGAATAGCTAGGCATCACCTATGACTCCAGGTAACATTCCTGACTTCATGACTCACAGATGTCTAGTTGCTATTAAAGATACATCTGGTCTGTACCTTCATCTTAAACTCTGCTATCTACTCTTGGGTCTTTTGTTTATTTGTTTGTTTGTTTTCTTTGCTCTCTTTTTTTGGTGTTTTGAGACACTATTTCTCTGTGAAATAGCCCTGATTGTCCTGGAACTTGCTCTGTAGACCAGGCTAGCCTTGAACTCACAGAGATCCACCTGCCTCTGCCTCCTGAGTGCTAGAATTGGCTGGGGAGGAGCAGAATAGGAATGAGAGGTTGGTATGTAAAATAAAAAAAATTCTTAAATAAAAAAAGATACATCCATTGATTTGATAACCATTTTATATTAATGACAGAATCAAGCTTATCACAAACAAATTTGGTATTATGTTCAAACATGTCCATCAAGCATAACTTTAGCATTATATGTCTTTATTCTTGCATATTTCCATGTTTAAGATATTTTAGCAAACTCCAAACCACTAGTGAGAATTTTAATCCCAAGAGGTAACATTGTTTTGTCTGGAATAATTTCATAATAATGTAAAAATGATTATTTTCTTATATTTGCAAGAACATTATAAGACTTGAAAGCCTATAGAATATAAATTCTCTGTAAGACAATAATCAGCAATTAATTTGCCATTCCAATGTCTAATTTAGGACATCATTTTTAATGGAATGCAACATTTACAACTTACTTTGCTCAAAGGTTTGCAGTTTATATCAGGAGTTAAAGTAAACCAAAACAAAGAAATTTTTTACTTGCGTACAGAGAGCTGTGAAATAGGGCACAGAGTGCCTGTATCTTTAATAATGTAACATGCAGTGAAATATCCACATACTGAAATGTTTCATAATTTACTGCCTTATAAAACTGTAAGTGCTCTCTTAAAGTCAGGATATTCTGATATTTTGCTACCTACAGATATCACTATGAGATCTACAGGAGGTAGACATTAAAAATTGAAAGCTCAGTGCAGCTCCCTGAAATGGGATAATTGGAACCAAGTGAAACATCTCAAATATGGGTGTAATAACAAACATGCTGCTNGCAAAACAAGAGTATCTGGGTGNTATGTTTAAATTTTTAACTGACCCTTTGGCAGGCTGAAATGCAGAATGCAAATTTCAAAGAACTAAGAACTTTGTTTTGTCAAAATTGTGTAGTGAGATACTGTCATATAATTCTCATATCATTTAAAAAGTAAACTGAAATTTTAACAAGAGCTTCATACAGACTCGTCACAGTAGTTCGTTACTTCATAGGATGCCTGTATACAAGCATCCAGTGTCATTATATAAGCTTGCCTTAAATTATGGTAGAATAGTGCCTTCATAGTCTGTGCACAAACTGGAAGAAGTAATGTTTTCATGAGTTTATTATTTATGCTGCACCACAAAGGGATGGCTTGTGGTACTCAATTTAAAAGAAACAATCAGTAGGCAAATAGCTAATATTAAATCACACATGGCTTTATTTTTATGATTCACATAACTCTCTTGTTTCTTCTCAAATGTGTGAGCATTCCCATGTACAGCATTTTATCTGTAATGTTGCTTATATACATATGTTAATAATCATGGGATAACTATATAACCAATAGAGAACCACGCATGAAACAAAAGAACATTAAAAGAACTGCCTGAAAGAATGAGGAGGTTATTTACTATGTTTAGTTCAATATACAGTTTAACATATATCTCAGTGGTGACCTCGACAATTTGTTTCCAAAAGTTTACACAGTACTTTGATTTTCAAGCATGATCATAGAAAAACAAACTGTTTACAATTCTAATTACAATTCTAATTATGATTTCACAATTATGAAGCCTGAGAGAAGAGTTTGGCAAATTTGAGGTCAACCTGGGCAGCACAGTGAAATCCTGTCTCAGAAAAGAAGAAGAAAAGAATGAAGGAGAAGATGACCAAGGAGAAGAGGGAGAAAAATCACTTTAGAAAGCTGTGAATTAGTAGACATTCAACATTATCTAAGATGATACTGTGCTGTGGACCATGTAACAATATCACATGTGAGAACAGTGGAGGAACTGAAGTGATTCAGTTAAACTGAAAATCAAATGCTTTAGTTGTTTTCAAACAATTTTTGTAAGAGTTTGATATTTCTCTTCCAAGTTTTAAAAATAGAAATGCTTATAATCTTGAAAATTTGAATTGTGTTTATAGTCAAATTTATATTTATGAGTTTCATCCTAAAAGGCAGTCTTTGTGCTTGTTTAGGAAATGATCTATTCAGATATAATTTTAGAATCCTACTACTTACTTAACAAGTCAGTACAAAGTCTAGTCAGGAGAAACACTGACAATTCAGAGTACTTTGGGAAAATAAAATGAGGTACCACTTCAGAAAGATATTATTTACAAATTAGTTAGAGTTTATGTGCATTATTTTTCACTGACATTATCGGTGAATATTTATCAATTCTTAACCTTGGCTCTGATTAAGGTGGCTAAATATAATGAGAGGACAATCTTTGAACTGTGGAAGAAGAAACTGTGTAGCTTATAAAATTTTGATTCATTTTACAAAACCAATGGTTAACTAAAACATCTTTGAACAATTTTGTTGTCAAATCTTCATATCAGAACACCTTAACCTCACACTTGGCTTCAGCTTCATTTCCATTATAGTTACACTTTCCTGTATGTTTAATGTTTAATTTAGTTTATTTGACGCCTGGTATCCAGTCAACTCATCCA
The DNA here is from genome assembly GCA_001675575.1 of Neotoma lepida. Lineage (NCBI taxonomy): Eukaryota > Metazoa > Chordata > Mammalia > Rodentia > Cricetidae > Neotoma > Neotoma lepida. Next base: position 7,033 of record LZPO01035060.1, on the reverse strand, counting down.
CCTTAATCTTCTATACAATGGTTTTGTTGAAAGTAGAATGTGCAGCACCCCAGTTACTGAATGTATTCATTTTCTTTCTATTGCTATGGTAAACATGGCCAACAGCAACTTATGAAGAAGAGGGTTTAATTCAGCTTCCAGCTTCCAGTTCATCATGAATGGAAGACAGGGAAGAAACCCAAGGCAATATACTAGCTCGAGAAGAGCAGTGTTTACGGCTATGTTTCTCAAAGCTTGCTTAGTTTGCTTTCANGTATGACCCAAGACCATGTGCCCAGGTCAGCACCAGCCACACTAATCTGTGCCCTCCCACCTGAATCACTGATCCAGATACTGTCCCTACAGTCAATCTGATGGAGACATCCTGTAAATTGAGTTTCCCTCTTCCCAGATAACTCTGGCTATGTCAAGTTGACAAAAAAATAAAAAATAAATAAATAAGCAGCACACTACACTTGTGAGAAATCAGTAATCACTTCTCTCTTTCTCCTCTTCCTCACCCTTGCTGAATTCACAGCAATAAAATATATTCCTCTCTCTACCTGATGAAAGATGATTTTCATTCTGTAATGGTACACTGTATGAAAACCTTCTCCTTTAAAATAAATCTTTTTTTGTGGATTCACTGTGCTCTGTTCAAATTTAAAGGCAAATGATATAGGAATATAGATATAAGAAATGAATCTATTCTCAGATAGGTAGGTACAATTTCTTAAACTTATACTCACATGACATTGGCACAGGAGTTTCAGGATGTAACATTTGCAGCAGAATTCCTGAGTTTGCCTTGTACTATTTGCAAACTTCTGCTCTTCAGTGAATGCTCATCCTCCTCTGACAGTCATCTTTTTAAAATAAAGTTTAAATGATTTTTCTTCCTCATTTGAGGCTGGTACTTACTGCCTGCTATATTAAAGTCCAATGAAACTTTGCTGACATACTTCCTGCAGCCATCACTCCACCTGCTTATCTTTAGTGGGTCCTTAGGAATCCCTTTGTTCCTGCTGACATTTCCCAATCCTGTGGACCTTATCTCTTTTGGAGACAACTTACTTTTCCTTGAGTTTATTTTTGTTTTTCTGTTATTTTTGCTGTTGTTGTTGCTATTTTGTTTTTGTTGTTGTTTTGAGGCATACCATCTTTTACCTTACTTACTGTGTAGCCCACATTGGATCTTTCCGTTGAGGTCACAAGTACATCTCACTAACCCCATCTTCTTGCTTGCTTGTTCATTGTTNATTCAGTATTACTTTAATCTCAATGAATAGGTATGCCTTATTTCTTCTGCATATTACATATTTGCCTAAGGAAATAAATTAAGTATTTTTTTAATTTTTACTTTGAATATTTCACCTCAAACATCATCTACTCCCAAAGACTTTTCTTACCTCCAAAATAAAACTGTATTCTTGAGTTGGTTGTTTTTATCAAGTTGCTATATTTATTGTTTTATGAAATTTTTTTATNTTTATGTTTACTTTTGAAAAGGAAAGCTGTCTTCTACTCTAATGAATGGATCACCCTCATAATAAGTGTAAGCCTTCCTTCACTTTTGTTTAATTTGGACACTACAACTACTTGTTAACTGTGTGAGATAAATATTTTCCAAAGGAATGAGTAGATGAATTCAGATAAGATAGCAAATAGTGAGGTAGCATGGTTGTACTTTAATTAAGAGAAGTTATGATATTACCAAACCTGATTGCACTTACTGCACTCCTTGTGGGATTTAGATTATTTTTATCACCATTAAACCATAAAATTGATGTAAGGAAAAATAGCATGATAACTCACACTGGTCAAAAATGATTTATCTTCATGTTTTCTGCTTTATTTCACCTGAATCATATTAAAGAAAATGAAATTATTATGTTACTATATTTGTTTCATATATTCCTATTTATTTTGCCATTATCCAATTAGACACTTCATTAAGCTAATTTACACCTAATGTTTTCATATCTGTCCTATAAGGAATTCTCTCAGTCTGTGCACATTAGCTATGACATTCATCTTCTCTCAGATGAAACTCTTAATGTGAATATTTTCTTTGTAACTACTGCAGTATTCTTTTTAAACTAGTAGTGGTAAAAATGTTATTTTGCAGTTGATGAGGGGAAAGCAGTAGTTACAACTACAAGGGTCTTTTTTTTTTCAATGAGATAAACAATGCTATCTTCTTCCAGAGAAAAGATACTATATAAGATAATAGGTAATTGACTTTTCATGTTTAAGTTTTCAAACTTTTAATATCAATGCATTTTTACAATGTCTGGAAAAGAAATGCAAATTCATGAATTTCTTATTTTTCTTATTCTCTGTTTCCTCCATACAGTCCACATCTCTTTCATCTTTGGATTTTTTATCTCACATTTCCATGCACTGTAGACTATGAAATTGCTATCCTTCTTTTTCAGTTTTCCTAACAGGAAAGACACCTGCTATACCTTATTATTTACTATTTTTTGCTCAATATTACATAAACACCTACTTTCTACAGCCTCCAGAGTGGTCAATGGCAATTTAGCTTCTAAGTTAAAGATGACTCCATCACCATTGTGATATTTAAGCAGAGGAAAATGGTAAGCTTGAGAATTACAACACCAAGGAGGACTAACTCTACTACTCTAAACTTGAATCTAGAAATCAATTCTCTCTCAAAGGTTCACATAATCTAAACATGATATATATTTGATGAGAAGAGCACATATTTTTGAAGAGGAGGTGAAGGAAAAAGTGTGATAAAACTCATGTGGTAAGAAATGAATATCATAATACATAGAATCGGGGACCTGGGGAGAGAAAGGACCTCAGACAGCAGGAGGGAGGATATAAAGCAAGGTATTGAGAAACATAGAAAATAAGATATTTAAATATCACAATGAAACTTATTTCACTGAATGAATACTAAAGCTTACTTTAAAAGGAGTCCTGGCATCTGTTTTTATAAATTCTGCAATGTGTTCTGAAATAATGGGAGTTAACCCATGCTTCTTACGTAAATAGCACCCAAAGAATTTTCTGAGCTAACAGTGGATTGTTTGTAACCTTCTATCCACCAAAAATATTCTGTTTGTGTACATCTTTGTTTCTGTAAATTTAGTTCCATAAAATGATTAGAAGTATGGATTTTAGCACTAAATGGAACTGAGTTAAAATTACTGATAGATAAGCGTTCTTGAAGGAAGTACTTGACTTACATGAGCATTTCTCTCTCTGCAGAGTGAGGAGAGTTGCAGACTGACAGATGACAGACATATTATTGTATGGAACAAGGAGGAAGTATAAACAAAGTGAACAAGTCTCAAAAATAAAGCATAATTAAGAAGAAATTAATTAAAAATACAACATAAAATACATTCATCACAATAATCATACATTAATAATAATAATAGCTACTTGGAAGGTAAAAGTGATGTGTGGGAATCCTGTACTTTCCATCAAAAAAGGAGAAACTATTTTAAAAGCAAATCAAGACCCCCAAAAATGGTCAAAAATATTTTTTCATAAAGTAAAACAGTTTCCAATAATTTGGACCATTAAATTGTTTAAAATAAATCTTTCCTGTTATTTACTTTATGGTTTTGGGAGAGTTAAGACAACCCACAACACATTAAAATTGTATTTAAATATTGTGTGACTGTTTAGATTTGAGGGAGAGCTTCCTTTATACCTATTAACTTCTCATTGTCACATAAGAACAGCTCCACTTAAAAGACAAGGCTGTGAGTTCACTGATCCAGTAGAGAAGTTTATATTAATAATAGATTTTTTTCATGCAATTTATTTTTATTATGGTTTCCCATTCCTCATCTACTCCTAGACTCAGTACAGAATCATTTAAACTTCTCAGATACAAAGTGTTGAAAAAAACTACATCACAGGCACAAAGCATAACTTATATACTTTTAGAACTTATTCTTCAATCTTCATCTTCTGGAATGTTTATTCAAAATAAAAATGCAAAAAATAGGGAAGCAGAGATTTTGATGCAAACTCTGAATTTATACACTTATAATATCAAAAACTCACTTGCTGATTTTGCATTCATTTGTCTAAATTTAGAGAGCAGTAATGAAAGCTGCAATTTTCCTTTGAAAATGATAAATCTGAAGCAATAATTGTATCTTCACCTACTCTTTGCCTATTTTTGCAGTGTTCAAAAATATTCATGGGGCTAGAAAGCAGATGTTCACTATAGTATGTGTTTCATGGCTGCTTTCCTGTACAAAACAAGGATTTCATAGCATATTAAACTTANGCCCAGGTGCAAATGGGAAAAGGCTTCTTAACATGCCCATCATGGCTTTAAACGAAGAGAAGAGATTCTCTAACTACCTATGATTTAGTAGACCAGACAAGCCATCATTTCTCTCATTTCCTTATTAAGAACGAATTTTGCAGTAAAGATATTTTGCTTATTTCATAATACTATTATTTAATTTATTTATTCATTTTGACTGTAACATGCTTTTATAATTCAGTAGTGTCCTAGAGATCACTAAGTTATTTATCTTCCAAATGTGTGATGATGGAGACATTAAAAATTTCTGACATAATTTCCTAAAGTCTAAGCTTGTAGGAGGAAGAACTGTAGTAACTCAATGAGCTGTGGTTCATGTAAAGAAGTTGTACAAAAAAATAAAATATATTGAAAATTTTGCATAGTGTTTTCATGTAAGTAGATACCCAATCATTGATATCATAATATATTGAGAAAGTATCAATACTAGGATGTCATAGACTATAACAAAACAACATGACTGCAAGTCAGTGAGGTTTGCAGCATCAAAATGTTTTTAAAAATTAAAACACAGCCCTGAAACTGATCATAGGGAAAAAAGCCATTGAATTGTTTGACTTAAAAAATTCTTAATGAAATATATATATATATATATATATAATGATGTTTGAAAGATTTTTCAGATAGTTAACCACTAATAAAATAGGAAGTAAGAAGAACACATATCTGTCAAATAATGTACTTTTAAAGCAAGTAACATGATAATATTAATAAATAATATTAAAAAAAGATTTAAAGTTGAGAAAATTGGTTTACATAACAGAATCTAGAGCCCTAGAGGGGACGTGAAGCATCAGTGATCCAGTGGCTTAATGGAAGCCATAAAGTGATAAGTTTCCTACACCTGGATAAACCTCTCTGCCAATGCAGCAATCCAAACAGACCAAATTAGATCGAATTTAAAAATCCCCAGTTTAATGGGTAAAACATTCTCGGGTGATTTTCCAGCCCCCCAGAGAGAAGGGGAATCAGGGACGAGAAACTGGAAGAACCACAAGTCTAGTTTNCAAGATGCCTGCTTAAGTAGGCTGAGGGAGTAGTCTTGGCTTCTTTGGGGAGGAGTTGTGTTTGGCAGGCTGTGAAGGAGTGGATTCAGCAGCATGTGGCCAAATGCCCAGCTGCTGCATGGGCTGCACACAGGTGAGGAGTCCCAGGGGCTCAAGGTGTGGGTGGTGCTGGGGGTGGAGCCTGAGCAGCACAGGAAGCAAGACCAGTGACAGGGCACTGGGCTGGAGCGAGGGCCCGTGGCTGCATCTGGAAGACCCCCCAGGTAGAAAGCAGTACTGCCAGTCACCAGTTGGCAGGACTTTGTGTGTCGGCCGGGAAATGTGTGCCCAGAGAAGGACACCAGGGGATGAGGTAGAGCTCCTACCAAACATTCCAGACTCTTTGGGTATAGAGACGCCGGTTCAAGTCTGGCTACTTCNTGCAGGCATAGGATGATGTGGAGAAGTGGAAGAGTCGGAAGTTGGTGGGCTCACATTGAGCAGGTGTGAGTGGAGGAGCATCTGGTTAACTGTCATCCTGAACATCTGTTTCTTGTGGAAGCAGAGAAGGAAGTTTCTAGGAAAAAATAGATTATTAACATATGCCCTAGTTGTACTGTAAAGATGAATGCATAGGACCAAAGAGCAGATAGGCCCTTCATTGGGACATCTTGGAACACTGGAGGGTGGAGGGTCTCAACTGTTGGACAGACCATGTATCTTGAATAGGTGCTTGCTTGANCCTGGAGAGATGGTACCAGCATGGATGTCCCAGGAGCTTGGCAGCTGATGGGGTGGTGAGAATCACAGTATAAGGCCCTGTCCATCAGGGCTCAAGAGACTTAGGAACTAGCTGTTTGAGGAGTATTCTGTCCCCTGGGGAGAGTGTGGCAGGTTCAAGGGCAGTTGGGTCTGCTGGTGTTGGGGCAGGGAGATAGCTGTCAGCATGTGAATGGAGAAGGGACCTCAAAAGAGAGAGGCAGGGGAGGTACCCAGCCAGTGGGGGAGTTTGGGCTGGGAGGTGGTGATTGAGGAGGAAGGGCCTTCTGTAAAGGAGCTCAAAAGGGCTAAAACCTGTAGGAGAGTGTGGGGTGGCCAGAGGTGAGTAAGGGCAATGGGGAGAAGAGAGGGCCAAAATAACCTGAGTTCAATGGAGAGCTTGGTGGGCTGTTTGATGAGTCCTNAAAGNTGGTGCAGAGACTGATATGTCTGGAGGGCCCCCTGTGAATGGACCTATGAAATACTCAGGAAAGAGTGTGAGAAAAATCTCCCTTCAAGAATGCAGGGAAGTGTCAGGGTCCTAAGTAGGAAGGAAGGGGTCCCATCCACCCCCATGGCAGAAATTGGTGAGGGAATGGTAAGATCTGAGTGAGATGGTAAAATAGAATAGATAGCTCCCATGTCCAAAACAAAGTCAATGGACTTACTCACTACCTGCAGCTTCACCCTAGGAGAGGGCAATGGGAATCAACAGGTCTAGGCCACATCAGTTCTCTGCCAGGCTTAGAAGTTTAAAGGCCAGAAGAGTCTCAGTTGCCGATGTTGGTGAGGCTGGACCTCTGTGACNTGGCACAGAGAATGAGCCTGCAACGGGGCATTCCGATTTCTAATGCCCAGCCTGTCAACAGACAGGACATGGTGTAAGAAGAACTTCTAACCAGTCTTATTAATAAACACACGAAACAAGAAATAAGGGTGAAAATCTGACAGAGATCAGAGGAATTAGGAGCAAGCCACCACTCAC
>LZPO01035059.1:123965-151738 GCA_001675575.1 Neotoma lepida | reverse complement strand
ACTCCCACAATGGAAGACTGAACTTGGAATTATAAGCTGAAATACAACCCCATTTCCCCTTAAGTAATGTGTGTGTGTGTGTGTGTGTGTGTGTGTGAGAGAGAGAGAGAGAGAGAGAGAGAGAGAGAGAGAGAGAGTTTTTAATCACAGCAACAAAAATAAACATAGAAGTTTCTAAACTAAGAGTAAGCAAAGAAACTTCACAACTAAAATATACCAGATATCACATTCATCTAAAAGATACAAAGTATATATTCTCATTTTCCCATAGAAATTTCCTTAAAACTAATCACATTATAAACCACAAAATAATCCTTAACAAACATCGAAGAACTTTTAAAACCCCTTGTGCTTCATTATACCATGGTGAAATAGAACTAGAAATTAACAGCAACAGAAACTACACAGGTTCTAGGAAAGTGAGCAGTTTACTTCTGAATGAACCATGAGTCATGGAAGAAGCAAGAGAAGGAATTTAAAATCCCTGAGCTCAAATGAAAATAACATACAACCAATCAAATAGTTGCCCTTTGATAAAACACACAAGTTTGATAATCCTTACAGAACAAAAAGAGATAACTCTCAAATCAAGAAAATAAGAGACAGAAGAGAGGATATTAATATTTGGACTATGGTGAAATCCAAAGGATCATTAGGGGATACTTTGAAAACTACATTTTAAAAGCTAAAAAGTCTAGAAGAAATGGATTCATTTTAAAATACATGATCTATTAATAAAGAAGGTATAAGCAACATAAACAGGCAAAAGCAACCAATAAGATTGAAGCAGTAATTTAAAATCTCCCCACAAAGAAAAGTCCCAAACTAGATGGCTTCACTGCTTAATACTACCAAACTCTTAATGGAGACTTAACAGAATACTCCTCAAACTGTTCCACAAAATAGAAAGAGACGGAACAGGACCAAAGTCATTTAACAAAGCCAGTAAAACCCAGATTCTGAACTGGATCAAGATGCAACAACAAAAGCTAAAAACTGGAGACCAATTTCCTTTAAGAATTCTCCACAAAATACTTGCCAACCAAATTCAAGAGCTCAATAAGACAACATGTCATAATCAAGTTAATTTCATCTCAGGGATGTAAGATCGGTTTAATATATGCAGATCAATAAATATGTAATAAGCTCAAGGACAGGAATCAGAAGATTGTCTCAAGAGATTCAGAAAAGACATTTGAAAATGTTCAACATCCATAAATGTCCAGAAGAAACTAAGCACAGAAGGAACATAGTAAAGACCTTATAAAACCTACAGCCTACATGGGAAAAAATTAAGAGCATTTCTTCTAAAATCTGGAAAAAGACAGGGTTTCCACTGTCTCTATTATTTTCAATATACCACCTAAAGTCATAGCTAGAGCAACAAAATAAGGGAAAGAAATAAAAGGGAAACAAATAAGGATGAACTTGAGATATCCCTATTTGCAGAAGGCATGAATATACTTCAAATCTACTAAAGACTCCACCAAAAATCTTTTAGATATGATTAAATACTTTCTGTAAAGTAATAAGATACAAAAGTAACATACAAAATCAGTAGCTTTTGTATATGGAACTAGCTGAGAAAGAGAAGAATGAAACAGCTATTCACAAAAGCTTCAAAAATTCCTAAACATGAACCTAATTAAGAAGATCAATGGCCTTTAAAATGAGACCTTTAAGACAATGAAGAAAGAAATTTTAAAAAGACATTAGAAGATAAAAATGCCTCCCATGCTTATGGAATGGCATAAATTAATGTTGTAAAAATAACTACACTACTGAAAAGAAATATAGGTTTAAATTTATTTCCAACCAACTTCTAATGTTATTCTTAACAGAAATCCTACAGTTCATATGGAAACACACAAGTCATTAAAGAGCCAAACCAATCCTAAGCAGAAAGAACAATGCTGTAGGCATCACAATTCCTGACCTCAAACTGTACTACAGCACCACAGTGACAAAGACAGCAAGCATGACACTGGCACAAAAACAGACTAAACTAAATGGACTAGATTAGAATAACCAGAAATAAGCCCAAACAGCTACAGCCAAATAATTTTGATAAAGGTGTCTAAAACATACATTTTAAAAAGATAGGCTCTTTAAATAGTGCTAGGAGAACCAGATATCCACATGTCAAAGAATGAAATTAGATTAACATGTCTCATCCTGCACAAAAATAAATCTGTAATGGATCAAAAACCTTGCTATAAGACCTGAAACACTGAAACTGTGAGAGGTAACTACCTCAAGACAGAAGCATAGACAATGAGTTTCTGAGAAGGACATGTGTGACCCAGGAAATACCCACAACGATTGACAATAGGATTAAAGGAAATACATGCTTCTCCACAGGAAGGAAACAGTCACTAGAGTGGAGATTCAGACTATGAAACAGAAGAATTTTTTGCTACACTTCTAACAAAGGGTTAAGATCTAGAATATTTAAAGGACTTAAAATAAAAAACAAAAAAATCAAGCACACACAAAAACATTTTTTTTCTAGTCAATAAATGGGCTAAAGGACTGAACAGACAGACAGTTCTCAAAACAAGAAACACAAATGACCAACACTTTAAAGAAGTGTTCAACATCCTTAACATCAGGAAAATGCAAGTTAAAAGTGTACTGAGACTTCATCTCACCCCGATCAGAAAACCATCACCAACAAACACTGGCAAGCACAGGGGAAACAAGACACCTTGTCAGTGTTGGGGCAAGCACGAACCTATGCAGCCTCCATGGAAATCAGCACGGACGGTTCTCACAAAACTAAAAACAGAACTACCAATGACCCAGCCCTTTTATTACTGGAAGCTGCCAAAGGATCCTAAGTACTATCTAGAAATACTTGCCCGCCCATGTTTATTGCTGTCCTATTCACTAAAGCTAAGAAATGGAATGGCCTAGATATCCATCTAGGAAAGGGAGAAGGAAAATCACCAGGACCTTCATTTGGGGTTAGGGTAAAATCTCAGAGCCCCCTTCTCTGTAGGTCCAATCCCAGGGATTTGTCCTAAAGATGGACCACATCACTGGCTGCCTATATCTGCCTAGGTCTCACCTGCCCTCCATCCTCCTTCCCTGCTTTTTTTAATGTAACTCTGGCTAAGGAGATGCCCACACACTCATCTCATCAACTTCTGTTCCCACTGAGGCTTCTCTTCCAGACCTGACAATTCAGAGGAAGTGAATAAAATAACATTAATATGAAAGCTAGCTGAAGTCTTTGCCCCTTCATCTTCCTCCTGCTACCATCACACTGTGGCTATTACCTGTCCCCACCTGGACTGAGCGTGCCATCCTCTCAAGGTCTTTCTTATGTGAGTCACCTAAGACTTTGGGAAAAAAGTCTCTTGATATTAAAGAAGTCATGTAGAAATAAGGCACAGAGTTGAATAGCATAACCCCGAAGATGTGAGGAAGGTCTTAGACTCCAATTCTTGACCCCAAGAGACGCAGCCACGGATGGAGGCACTAAGGGAGGGAACAGGTGGCCATTCTCTTTCCTACATTGTTCCTAAGCTTTCCAGAGTGGCATCCCTCACCAGTGGTAACTAAGTCCAACAGGCAGGGAACCCCCACTCCATCATTTGATATTTTCTAGATTTATTGTATGGCTGCTAAGAGAGCAAAAATAATGAACAAAGGACTGTGTCACTGAGGGCACCTGTTTTGGAAGGTGTGTGACTGGAAGTGGATGGAAAACATTGCAATGGGTGGGCTTTGTTGTTCTACATCTTTATTCCAGTGATGCTGTCCTCTTTGTTTAGACATCTTAAACTCAGCTGTTATGTCAGTATTAGTAATTCCAATTTCTTGTTTAATTTCCATGCAAGATAGGGCTTGGCTGTAAAGTGCACTGACAGAGACAGATTCTATATTTAGTGAAGCAGATGCTATCTACAAATTACAGGGAAGTGATTACAACAAGGTCCTGGGTTGGTGAAATAAACCACAATAAAGAAATGAGGAGCTGGCAAGAAGTAACATTCTAGAAGTCACTGAGAACCAAAGTTGGTTGACTCTGACTGGCGATGATTTCTTGGTCCCCAAATGTCCTCCTATGCCTGAGCAGCATGGCCTTAGTGCCCCTGGGGTTAAAGGAAGAGCAATCACATCAAACAATTTCCTCTGTACCCTGAGAAAATGATTATCTTCTTCACTGGACAGTTAAGTGTCTAAACCTCAAACCACCATTGCAACCAGGGGGTTTTAGGGAGGAGGAGAAACAGGGCATGTATCTTGTGACTTACCAAAACCCAGGAGCCATCATAGGGCTTCACGCTACTTTTTCAGGAAAAAAACAATAAACAAACAACAACAACAAAACCGAGGCACAGGGCAGGCATGGGGCCTGCCTGGGCCATAGGATTGATCAAGCTGAGGGCCCAGGTCTGCAGTGGCGATGCAGAACTCACTCTGGAATTGTCACCATAGACAAACGCAATTCAGGCTGCCAGAGTGAACTGCTTTTATAATGGTAAATGGCCCAGCAGGTCTTATAATAAAAATATATGAATACAATACATCTGTGTAACTCAATGTCATCTTTTCAGCTCATGTTCATTTCATTACTGGGGATTCAGGCTACCTTATTTTTTTGTACTTGCTACACCCTTTCATGCAGACCAGCTGCATGTCAAGTCATCAGTAATCATATGTGATCAGTGGCTGTCACTGTGCTGCTGGCCTGTGACAGTGTGTCCAGGTTTTCTCAGGTAAGAAATCAGCCCTGCAAACCCCACAAGACCAGACGGCTAGCAGTGTCCTGCCAGCTGCCTGCCCCTCTGCAGTACACTGAGGTCCTCCACTCTTGAGAGGTGTCCGTGTGGAACATACCAGGGAACATGCTTTCTTGGCTTGCCATTCAGAGGTAGTCAGGACTCACAATGGCAGAGATCATCAGTGCTCAGGAACTTCATTCAATTGGAAACAAACACATACTGAACACTTCTCTATGCAGGAGATATTGGCTTGACTGTCACAGCTTGATGATTGAGCAGCCAGATCCTGCAGTGGGTAGAGAGGATGAGCACTCTGTACTGTGCACAATTGTTCTGAAACTCTGAAACTGCTCTAGAACAGAAAGCCTGTTGTCTACACTTCTTGTTGATTGTAAGCAAGGCAGTTATTAGCCTGGATGGACTAGTATAGAAACAAGAAACCTCTTCTTAAACCAATTGTATAGCCAATCACCACAAAGCTGTACCGAATACATACACACGTATTACATAGGAGCATATATTTATCAAACCATGTATGCCAATTACAGTATAATGAAATCCCTGGAATTGCACATTATAGAGACCTGCACCATAGTGCACAGTGGCCCTGCCTTATCATCACTTCATTGGAGGAAGCAGTCGCATGAATCAGTTACTAAAGTACAAGTCAATGAAACAATCCACTAACAGGAGAAAAACTCAAAAACAACCCCACAACACATGGGAAGGCAGAACGTTAAGAAAGAAGGAAAGAAGGCTGGGAGGAAAGATACAAGAAAAAGATGAGGAACAAAATGGGNGCCCTAGGCAAGTGACCAGCTGTGCTGTACATTAGATACTAGCTTCACCCCACCATGGCCTCCTGATGTTTCCTATTCTGTTCTTACTGTTCTAAGTGGGCTGAATACTCTGATGTACCCCTGGGCTGCCTCAGTGTTGGGGACATCCCCAGGAGCCCCACAGTTTAAGAAGATAAGATATCAACCTCAGTCTCCTGAGTTCCTGGGGCCACACTTACCCAGAATATGAGTCGGCTCCCCAAGGGGGTATCACTACCAGGACTGACATCTGAGAAACATGCTGGGCTGGCACAGGGAGCCTGGGCACAGGGAGCATGGCTATCGGGGGACTTCTGTGCTGGAGTCTCTTTGACTCTGACCCAGATGTCCAAAGACACGTTTTAGATGATCCACTCTTCATTGGTGTCCACTGGACTCTATATTACAGCTTTGGCCTTAGTCCTATTCACTAGACAAAGAAGTTGACCTATCCTCAAAGCCAGAGGGATATCACAAGCAGTTTCAGATGGCTCTTTTCTAGTGAGTTAAAATAACTCCAGCAAGACATGCTCACCAGTGAAATAAGGGCATAAAGACATGAGAGTAATCAATTACTTTTAAATTGAATTTAAGTCCAGTTCCACAAGATGAAACCCATATCGGGTACATTAATCCTACCAAGAATGTATGGCTAGACAGGCCATGGGCACAAGGGGAGAATCTACTACTGTTATTTCTCTATATAGCATTAAACCAACTCCTAATGATGTATTATTATACCTATAGATCAATGCACCTCTCAACCCTCATCTGAGAAGCTTTTATTTGCAGTAGATAGTGATTCACACAGAGACCCACAACTGGCCGAAGTGCAGAGAATGAGAGACTGCAGAATTCTTCATCCCCATAGGGAACATATATACCACATTTCCCCATCTCAAGGCTCAGGGACCATTTTTGAAGAGGAGGTGGATAGGCTGTAAATGCCAGAGGATGACTACGAGGAGACACTGTGTTCTGGATTCATCAGGGTGAGGAACATATATGAACTCACAGGGGTCGCAACAGTATGCACAAGACCCATGTAAGACCAAGCCATACCAAATCTCAGCATGAAGATGGGAGTTGGGCATAAAATCCCACCCCTATCCATGGAGCTGTTGGCAGCTGTTAGCTGTTTGGAGAAGGAGAAACAATTTTCCCTAAGTCTGTAGCTCCTAGGAAGTTGATCACAACCCAGTGAAAGCACACATCCAAGAATATTTGGGTCACACAAATAGGTTTTGTTTTTCTTTTAAAGACACAAAGTTGAGTGAGTAGGGATCTGGGAAGAGTTGGCAGAAGTGATGAATATGATTAAAACATGTTGTACAAAATCTCAAAGAAATATATATGAATAAGAACTCAGTCCAAGAAGTCATGGAAGTAGACACTTGCCACTTCCATCCTGTCCATAAGTCAACACAATGGGGAAAGGGCTCCCAAGAAGTGTCAGCCTTCAGTCTCATGGAGTTGGGCTGCTTCAAACCACACGCTCATGGAGACAGAAAGAACTTTACAAAGGACTGAGAAACAGTGGGTACGACCACATCCGCCAGAGTTTAGGATCTCCTCAGCCAGGCCTGCAAAGAGAAACACTTGGGAGAATGACCAGTCCAAATGGCAAACCATCCTTGCCCAGCATGAGGAACAAAATAGTGAAGTGAGCCTGAAGGCTAGGCCTCAGATAGGTGGTCAGTTCCAGCTCCACTAAATATTCCCCACAAACATTTTCTTTCCTTGCTGCACTCTGGTGCTGATATATGTAGATGCCTTTGAAGTAGGGAATGTTCACAGCCTTTGAGTCATGCTGACTCTGTAAGTAAGAACAAATTCATTGTTTCACTAAGATAGACATAGGTGGGACCATTGGGAGGGGGGGGCTTGTCATCAGTGCCCTCTTTGGGGTGAAGGGACATTTNTTCATATGTCCCCAGGAAAAGTCAGACAGTGTGAACAAGTTTCCAAAACCCTGCAACATGCTCACCACAGGCCAGACAAATTCTTTTAGTCACATCTTTGCTCCATCCTTCATGACAACACTGGCTTCTGGATGGCTTTGTGACAAGTGTCTAGCAGCCACAGAACCACATGAGTACTGGGCAGCTGGCTTCTGCCCTACCTGGAGCTGTGTGCTGCAATAGTCTATATCTTACTCAGGTGATACCCTAGGGACCATCAACTGACTGGGGAGAATTTCACTGGTGAGTCACTGAGATGAGCCTAAAATAACCAAGGGCACAGTGAGAGCCCAGCTTGGACTGTCCACAACTCTGCCTCTCAAAGGGAGGGACAGAATCTCCACATATATTAACAGCGTCTTGAGGGAGAAGTCAGCTGGACCTAGATTATTTGTGTAGAGCTCAGATTGTGCCCACAGAATAAAGAGTGTATCATTACAGTGAGAATTGCCATGTTAGAAATGGTCACTTGGGTCTAGCAAGGATACACAGGTATCCTTTGTGTGTGTGTTCTGTCCCTTCTTTACGAAGTGTCGTAACAATACACACCTTGGCCTGAGGAGCCCTATGGCTGGGCAAGGCAGTGAAGACACACATGAAGAGGCTGTGATCCTGGGGTCAAATAGAGGCAGAGTGGCCATGTGGAAAGGCTGAGCTGTGACTCATTTCTATGATGTGCGTTTTCATTCTCTGCTGATCAACTGTCAGCTTGTAAGGGGAAAACGCCCAGGTCACACACAGTTCTTCAGTTATTAGAAACGCTCTGTGGTTCCCCGGATCCTTGGCCATAGCTACTGGCATGAGCTGAAACACTAGAGGCTATTTCCCTCTAGCAGCTTCATTTGTTTTTGATTAGGGTGAGTGAGGAAAGGAGAGATGCAAACCTCTATTAGCCTGAGGGACTGATGGGTGGAGGCTGGCAGTGCTACAGGAGCTAAATCTGGGGCCCAGGACTAGAATGTAGATGGTCAGGACATCAATACTCTCAAGTCTGCCACCTCTTTGCATGTACTGCAACCTACAACCTCTGTCGGGACCTGGAATTGCACTTCAGAACAGTCTCTCAGAGGTACAGCCTAGGCTCAGTCCAATTCATAGATAGGGATACCCTCCAAGTAGAACCAGTGACTTCTGACCTCTGTCTCAACCTGGCCCTGGCCTTAGCTCTGTCTGAAGACACCTGCCATACTACAGATGTTTCATGTGGTGGTGTAGAGGAATGTCTATCCTGGACTTCACAATGAAACCTGGACCAATTGCCAACTGCTGCCATGACCTCACATGGTGGTTGGCTGATCTCCCCAGCAACTGCGGTGCAGGTCAAGAGAATGCACTGCACCCTGACTTAGTTAGGGGTTCTATTGCTGCAATGAAACACCATGACTTAAAAGCAAGTTGAGGAGGAAAGGGTTTATTTGGCTTACACTTCCATATCACTGTTTATCATCAAAGAAAGTCAGGACAGGAATTCAAGCAGGGCTGGAACCCAGAGACAGGAGCTGATGCAGAGGCCATGGAGGGGAGCTGCTTACTGGCTTGCTCCACGTGGCTTGCTCAGCCTGCTTTCTTATAGAACCCAGGACCACCAGCCCAGAGATGGCAACACCCACAATGGGCTGAACCTGCCCCCCTCAATCACTAAGAAAATGCCCTATATTTTGCCTACAGCCCAATATTATGGAGACATTTTCTTAATTGAGGCTCTTTCTTCTCTGATGACTCTAGCTTGTGTCAAGTTGACACACAAAACCAGCCAGTATAACTGACCCCTTGACACACAAACACATCACCATTAAGCTGCAGCCTTTCCTTTCTTATTCATCCCCAAGATCTCACATTAAAAGCCTAAGTAACTTTAAAAGTCTCACAGTTTTACAAATTCAAACACATTAAAATTTCAGTCCCTTTAAAATAGCCAATCGCTTTTGAAATCCAAAGTCTTTTAAAATTCAGTGTCTCTCAACTGTAGCTACAGTAAAACACTTTCTTACTACAAGGGAGAAAAATCAGGGCACAGTCACAATCAAATCAAAGCAAACCAAATTCCAACTGACCAATGTATGGGACTCACTCACAATCTTCTGGACTCCTCCAACGAAACTGGGTCACTTCTCCAGCTCTGGCCTCTGCAGCACACACAGCTCATCTTCTAGGCCCCAGCTGGCTCCACTCCACTGCTGCTGTTCTTGGTGGTCATTCCACAGCACTGGCATGTCCAAACCACGGGGTCTTCTGTTGCCACTAACTGGGCTGCACTATTACCAATAGTGTCTCATAGACTATCTTCATGGTGACAAGCCTCAACTTCTCTGCATGACCCCTTCAGTCCTGGGCCTTCAACTGCCACTGAGGCTGGACCTTCACCAATGGCCTCTCCTGGCCTCTCACAGTGCCAAGGCTCAGCTGCTCTCCATGACCCCTTTATGTCTTCAAAACCAGTATCACCTGGATGACTCTTACACATCACCAAGTCCAGCACAAGCTACAACCTGGCCGCCTCTGGAACACAGCTTCTCTATGCTCTCAGGAAACACTTCCCAGAAGATTTCACTTCAATGCTAATCTGTTCTCAGTCCACTAATTTCTTATCTCTAGCTAATCAGAATTGAGTGTTGAAGTAAAGGTTTCACTTCACTTGTTCTGGTCTCTTGTTAATCATGGCTAAATCTTCAGCCCCAGCTGACCAGAATGACAGAATCTTAATCCAAAACAGCAAACAGCCCCAATGGAGTCTTTAAACTTCCCTCTGAAGCTTCACAAGCCAGGCCTTCATCTTCTGCACTGCTCTCAACATTCTTATCTTCCAAGCTCATAAAGAACATCTAACTGAGCTCTTTGGGCTAGAAGAACATTCAATGGTTCTTCTAGTCCAAAGTTCCAAAGTCCATCCACAATCCTCCCCTAAACATGGTCAGGTCTATCACAGCAATACCCCACTTCTGGTACCATCTTGTCTTAGCAAGTACACACCCTCTCTAGAAAGAGTCAACAGAGCATTGGGCTCTGAGCTGTGTATAAGGAAATATACACTTCAATTTTTTATGTATACATACACATTAAAATGTGTCATCTTCCTCATTTTTTAATTACTTAGTTTAGTGCCATTAAATCCATCCATGTGACTGTGAAGTCATCACCATCATCCACCATCAGGACCCTTTCATTTCCCAAACTAAAACTCTGCACTAGTTAAACACAATTCCTCACCGATCCCTCGCCCCCGAACCCTGATGATCTCTATTCTGCCTTGTGTTTCCACGAATTTACTTCCTCTAGGAACCTCCATGAGTGTTCGTATATATGTATTAGTTATTTGAGTTGTTGCGTTGACAAAAGCAGCTTAAGGAGAGAAGTTTTTTTTTTTTTTACTTATTTTTTATTGATTCTTTGGGAATTTCTCATCTTGCACCCCAATCCCACTCATTTCCCAGTCCCTCTATATCTGCCCTTCACCCTTGTAGCCTCCTCCCTCCAAAAGGAAAACCTAAAAAGAAATAATAAAAATAAAACATAAAAAATAATATAAATAGAATGCTAATTAAAAACAAAAAACACTTCACTCCTCCATCTTTCATTCCTCTTAATGGCATTGGGAGCTCTACTGTATCATGTAGTATACTCTTTTGTCCAAACAGCGTTACTTGCATATGTTCAGTGTGTAGTGCATTGTTGGTTGGGTTCATGGCCTCTGGCTTCTGGTACACCATCCACCATCAATGCTGGACCCTCACAGAATCTCCCCTTGGATATTCTTCTGTTTTCCCAAGTCATGGGGATCCTACATCTATGGTTCCACAAGGCCAGTCCCTTCATGTGCTCCAGCAGGTCATAGATGGGCTAGATGCTAGGGAGTGCCCAGGATGTATGTATGGATGGTAGCTGAGGTGGTCAGTCTGGGCTGCTGGGACCACCTGCCTTAGGTGAGGGGCAGAGCCAGCTCTCCCACACCGATGGTGAAGGGTGGGGTCAGCTTTCTCAAATGTGGAGGTGAGGGTAGGGAGGGGCAGCTCTCCTATGAGGGACCAAGCCAGCAGGGGCAGGGTTGACTCTNCCACTCTCCCATGAGTGGGGGCCGGCTTTCCCTGGAACAATGAGGGGTGGGGCCAGCTCAGAATGGTCCCTGAACTTCAATACATGGTTCAACACATGGTTTGCATGGGCCACTGTGGTAGCACCAGCAACAGACATCAACACAGACCCCAGCTGCATCAGGACCATGGATTCAGACATGACCATCATCAGAAGCTTGGGTCTGGTTGTTGCTGTGGCCCCAGGTGGCAGCACAGGCCTCTCAGATCAGAATGGGCCCAGCAGTAGCGTGGTCCCCAGACTCCAAGGTAGTGGCCCAGACCCTGAGTGTTTGTCCTTTTTATGTGACCATCCTGTTACTTAGATCATAAATACCTCAAGTTTCAGCCATGCTGTAGTATAGGCAAGGATTTCCTTCCTTATATGGCTAAATTGCATTCTACTGCATGCTACATTTTGTTTATAATCTAGCCACTGTTGGGTGTGTAGGCAGCTTCCACTTTTGGATATTGTAAGTAACACTACTTCGTACATCAGTGGCTGGCCTCACAGGCCCCTCCCTGCAGCTTGTTTGGGTATACCCTCGGAAGTGGAAGGCCTGTAGCACATAATAAATCCACACTTAATTTAGAGGAATGGTCTTACTGTTCTCCACAACAGCTGATTCATTTTATAATCTTGTCATGACTTTGGATGTTGTTTTAACATTTAGAGACAGGTATAAAGGTATTATTTTAACCACAGTTGGGGGAGGGGACGGTGTCCGATCCTTGGGAGCCCAGGACAGGAGCACCTGCCTTCAGTGCTTTCACCCTCTTTACATATGTACCTAATTAGCCAAAATTGAAGAAGGCATCTTGTCAGGATAGTGATGAAAAAGGTGCACCTGGTCACAGCAGCTCTCAGGGACTCTATAATCAGGTCCCAGCCAGAGTGACTAGGCTTCCCTGCTTCAGTGAAACAGAATGGCACTGTGGGTACAAGGACTTTGTGTGGACCTGGCAGAAGCTGGGTGGCCTGATATTCTTTTAGGACTTGTCAGCTCTTTCTCTCTCTCTAGGCTAGATAGGTGGATCTAAGAAAGTCAGCTGCAAGATGTTACAGAGTCATTGAATCTGGCTGCCACTTGACAGATGAAGGACAGAGAAGTCACCTGCATCATGGGAGGAGCTTGAGTTCATCTCTGGGCAGCCTGACTGCAGAGGAAGGGTATTGAACAGTCGGCACCTGCCTACCTCAGGGTGTATGCAGTGGAGTTGAGGACACAGATAGTAAACGCACACATGTGTGAAGTGGCACAGGGGTACGGGTTGTGCATGTTCTCTGTGAAGGAGTTAACAAGGCCCATTGAAATCCCCTAGACACATTCAAGTTTGCATACCTGCTATGGGCGGGCGGCAGAGAGATCAGTACCTTGACTTCTTTATGTCCGTCTGCATCTGACAACTTATCAGGACCACAAATTTAGACTTGGGCTGAACCCAGTCTTCTGGATTTTCTTTATTTATTTTGTGAAAAACAATTCTGACATCATTAGTCATTTTTCACCTGTACAGCAGCAGTCCTAGGGATACCTCACACACCTTACATTTTAGTCTTTACACTCATCTCAGAAAGCACCAATACTCTTAAACTACTGCTCACATTCTCCACCCCACTCCCCACCCCTGCCACTGACTACAGTACAGGGAAGAGCATCCGTCAACAGATTCCGTAAATTTCAGCTTATGGCCAGAGTTCTTGGCTGCTACCACACCCCTCCCAGGATTGTATGCAAACATGCCAGACATCATGCCAAGCAGCAAACCGTTTTAAAGCACGTAGGTCTCAGCCCAGTTCTTATTTAAGAGAAATGTACTAAGCAACTGCAGTATCCAAATTTCTATCATTTTTCCTTGTTTGGGTTTATCTGAATTGAGCAGGAAAAACCAAATTTCTATCATTTTTCCTTGTTTGGGTTTATCTGAATTGAGCAGGAAAAACTGTCTTCCTAGTTCCTGAAATAAAGCACTGAACACATCTTACAATCCACTTCACTAAGATTTTTTTTTTCTGTGCATCTGCCTCACACCCCTGCCATGGCCCCAAAGAGTGTCTTACAATATTAGAAAACATGAGGAAATGACATTTTCCCAGAAGAGCCCTGTTGATAGGCTGACAGGGTGTAGCTAGGTCACTCCTGCCAGACTGAACCTTGGAAGCTGTGGAGCCTGAAGAGAGAGTGTTGTAGAAGCTGTTTTAGTAAGTCAGCTTGTTGACAACAGTTGGGCGAGACCGTCTCACTGCAGCCACATGGAGACGAGGCTCCAGTCAGTGGCTTTGTGACAACCACCCTTCTGTGACCTGTGACCTGTGGCTGAGGTAGCAACGAAGGATCTGACATCTGTCCAGCACTTTCCAGTCAGCCAAAAACACTTCTCCTAGCATCATCTCATATGATTATTAGCTTCCAGCCCTTATCTGTGTGGTTCACAGAAGGAATCCTGTGATTCAAACCACAACAGGCTTGATAATGTGCGGGACATTTGGGACTAGACTTCCCTGCTTGACGTCTACCCCACTGAGAACTTAGGTCTCCTGAGAAGGGACGACCTGGGACTGTCCGCCCCTTCCCAGCCTCCCTTTCCCAAGACAATCAGATGTGACTGGGAGTCCAGTCAAGCAAGAACTCCTTCCTTGAAAAACAGTGAGGCCCTTTTAAAGCCTAAAACCTCGAGGGTAGAGAGAGGGGCGGGGTAGATGCCCCATCGGGCCAATCAGTTTAAAGGTCACCCAGACATAAACAGCTTAGGCTTCTCCCTCCTTGCTTCCTCCACAGACCCCCACAGACCTTTGTCAACAACTTGATTCCTTCCTCCCTGTCTCCTCCCAGGACCATCTTTACTTGTAAACAACTTGGCTCTGCAGGCCCCTACAGTTGTCTGCTGAGATTTCTGCTTCTTGTCACATCTTCCTAGTGAACAGTCTTTGCCCCAAACTCTAGGCCAGCCAGAAAATGTCCTTCTTCTAGCAGTTGAGGCTGAGGGCCGGGCATATCACCATGGCCTTGGAGAGAAATGGTGTGGTGTGGCATGTCACTCCTAGGCTGGGAGCTTGATGCGGGCTACCTGAGCCTGAGAAGCAAGTATTCTAACCCATCCCAGCCATCCCAGCCTGTCCCAGGTTTCTGTCACTCTAGTGAATAACTAAGACAAATAAGTTTTAAAGCAAAAAAGTTTATTTTGGCTCACAATTTTGGAGATTTGTGTTGTGGAATATTAATTTAAGATGTGTTACATTCATTTATGCTGTGGAATATTTGCTTAATGATGTAAAGGTGTGTTCCATTTGTTTGATGAAATAAAATTAACCTGGGGTCAAGAGGCTGAGTCAGCAACTAGCTGACCAGAAGCGGTAGGGAGAAGCCATGTGCAGTTAGGGTTCTTAAGTGGGGGCTGAACAGAAGGAAGTCCTGTTTTTTGGGGAGACTCGAGCTAGGAGAGGAGGTTAGCTACTTGCTATTCAGCCTCTCTGGGTGAGCAGAATTTCACCTCAGCCTTTGAATCCTGGGTTCTATAGAGGGATAGAGCTCTAGATAAAATTCCCTTTAGCAGCTGTGTTAGAGCCAGTGCCTGAGGGAACAGAATTCCAACCTGGCTATGGCCAATGCGGCTGAACCGCTACTAGTAACTGTGGACTTCCAATTGCCCATGAGGACAGCAGTTGCTTAAGGGGCAGCTACTGAATTTAATGAAAAACAACAGTTTTAGCTCATGACTGATTGGCTGCATTGCTTTAGGCCTGTGGAGAGCAGCACACCATGGGGGTTTAGCAGAGCAAAACCACTGTATCAGCCAGGAAGGAGAGAGAGGAAGAGGAGGGGATGGTCCTGTAATCCTCAAGGGCAAGTCCTTAACCACTCTGAGTCTTTTCCAAGGTCTCATCTGCTAAAGGTCCCACCATTTCCAAAGCATGCCACCCCAATGGCCACACCTTGGACGTGTGGACATTTTGGAGACAGCCAAACCACAGCACCATGTGTCTCACCTTCCCTCATGCCATCTCCTCGCCCAGATGTAGTAGTGTGTGTGGCTGTGACCACAATACTTGACAGGAACAACTCAGGGGAGGAAAGGGTTATTCTGGTTCTAAATCCATCCAGGTGGAGAAGGCATGGTGAAATTATGGTCATGGGAGCATGAAGTGAATGCTTCTCACTTCACAGTGGACTGGGGAACAAAGAGAAGGACAGAACCAGGGGCTAGGTATAGTCCCCAGAAGCCCACCTCAGCAACCTACTTGATCTAGCCAGACCCCACGGTTCCTATAGTTTCCACAGGCCTCCCAAAATAATGCCACCAGCAGGGGGGCAAACACGTAAGACATTAGCCTGCGTGTGTTGGAAGCCATTTCAGAATAAAATCACACCACCACCCTTACACTACATCTTTCTTTCCCATTCTTTCCAGGCACAGCCTAACCCACGCCTTCTCCTTCTAGGATATCCTACTGGATTACAACACTCCACCCCGTCTACCTCCCATCACGATGGATTCCAACATCCCATCCCAGACTGCCACTGCCTAGGGAAGCCAGGAGGCTGCAGGCCACCAAAAAGTCAATCTATAGCTTCATTTCTCTTTGTGGATAGTCTCTCTCTCTCTCTCTCTCTCTCTCTCTCTCTCTCTCTCTCTCTCTCTCTTTTTCAAGACGGTTTCTCTGTGTAGCTTTGGCGCCTTTCCTGGAACTCACTAGGTAGCCCAGGCTGGCCTCTGTTCACGGACATTGTGGCAAGACTTGACTTCTTTGAGGTACAGCTCCCCTCTGTCACCTACTATGACAGAACGTGAGAGGAAATGACTTGGGTGATCTCATATGGATACTTTAAGAGTGGGTCAGAGTGGGCCAGTGTCTCCTTCCCCTTGTCAAGGGGCACATGCATGTATTGTGTGCTGGAGGATCCTGCTTGCTCTCAGCTCATGGTTCAGTCCCTGCCTCCTCCCTTCTTCCCCTAGTCCACTCAGCCGACCCAGCCTACCCACCACACACCTCAAGCCTCCACTCCGATGCTGCTCTGCTCTCTGCTTAGTCTCTGGGGGTGAGATTTGGAAAGGAGAGGTGCCTGTAAGCTGTCAGGGACGTGCAGCACCCCCCTTCAGGCTGCAGGTGAGGCATCAAGTGCAGCTTTACACAGAAACTCTGTCTCCATCGTGGCATAGCACCAAAGGGCTTTCCCATAGGGGTAGGGTGGCCATCTGTCCTGGTTTGCCTGGCACCAGCTGAAGGCCTCTCCACACATTCTGTCTCCTCACAGGGACAGAATGTCCTCATGCTCAAGAAATGTGGCCTCTTTCATGCTCCACAGGGAAGTTCTGGACCAGCCTCTCTGGATGGGCTGGCTGTTGAGTCACAGCCTGTGTGGGAACAGTCAGGATGCAGGCTCAGAACAGAGGAGAAGTGTACTTAGCCCCACTCCTGGGAGTGCCCAGGCCTGGGACATGTGCTGGGCTGGCAGGAACAGTTGTTTCTGATTTTCCGTTTACTGATTCACTGTGACAGGTTATTACAGCTCTCTCCTGGTGTGCCATGACCCTAGAGGCATTTCTTTCTGTGAGGCAGCTCCATGGAGGCAGGTGTACAGTGCAGCAGTGAAAGTGAAAGCCCATTCCCCATGGATGGGATGAATTTACCATCATTGAGCCTCCTGGTCCCACATCTTGCTAGCCTGGTCTTACAGAAAGTGTCCCTGCTCTACACGTGCTTCTAAAGACCCAGGGATGCCTCCTGTGCTATCAGCACCCAGGCTCAGTGGCACACCATGTATATCCTTCCCTCATGTCTGAGCCACAAGTCCACCAATGTGAGGGGACAGTCCTGGGCTCCAGGGGAGTGGGATGTAAAATCCGCACTCTGAGGGAGTACTGAGTTTGAGTGTGGACATTGTCTAGCCTCCCAACATAGGGGCCCTGGCTGTTTTCACTCTCCCATCAGACACACACTCACAATAGGGACAACCACAGATGACCCACCATCGCAGATGAATCCAGCATTGGTCAACAGACCATTTATACGCAGTTGTATTTTTAGACCCCCTAGGAGAAAATCAAGGTCACAGATTACATGTCTTATGAAGCAGGCCCTCCTAAAATCTTCTCTCAGAGTGTTCAGGTACATAGTCACCTCCATGGCTTCTAAGCCTCTGTGACAGCCATGTTGGTCTTTGAGTTTCCTGATCAGACACTTAAGGGATCCTGAAGAAAATGCTGGGGTGGTAGTGATGATGGTGGTCACTGTGGGGTATATGTATGTATTTCACAAGTTACAACTTCACCGTAGTTGTAACTGAGCCCCAAGGTCTAGGAGGATGGATCTGTTTCTCATGGGCACCCCCACCTGCATAGTGCTGGGACATCACAGAGTACAATGGGAAAAGGAAAGAGTGGAAAGCCAGGAGCTCATCTCTCTCTCTCTGGGGGTGTTCCTCAGCACCACACCTTTTGGGAAGGGCTCCTTAATATCACACCCATGTGGCTTCTTTGTTCCTTTCCAGTGCCTGTTCTTTCCAAAGCCTGTGCATATTCATGTGTTGGCTGCAATCACAGTATAAATGCAATTTTGTTGTTTGTTTGTGACTATGTGACAGTGAGGCAGTGTTACTAAGCACCACACTTTGTTTCTGTTGCTGACATTTAGGTTGGCTGCATTAGTCAGCTCAAAGCATTAGTCAGCTTTCACTACTGCAATAAAATACCCAGGGCAGTTGATTTAGCTCCATCTGGGAGGTGTGGGGGTGTGGCACCTGCATCAGCTCACTTCTGGAGAACTCCCACTACAGTCACAGCAAGTTGAAGGCACTTGGAACTGAGATCCCACAGTCTCTTCAGGGGCATGGCCCCCTGATGTAAGAACCTCACACTGGGTCCCTATTCCTAAAGTTCTGCCATTTCCAAATGGCTCCACCCTGGAAACTCAGCCTTTAATCCCAAGTCCCCTTGAAGGATATCCAACCCACACCAGTTTTTGTCAACTTGACACAAACTAGAGTCATTTGGGAAGAAGGAACCTTAACTGAGACAATGCTTCCATTAGATTGTCTGTAGGCAAGACTGTGGGGACATTTTCTTGATTAATGATTGATGTGGGAGGGCCCTGCCCACTGTGGGTGATGCCACCTCTGGACTGGTGGTCATAGGTTGTATAGAAAGGAAGCTGAGGAAGCCATGGAGAACAAGCCAGTAATCGGTCTTTCTCTGCGGACTCTGCTTCAGCCCTTGCCTCCAGGTTCCTCCTCTGACTTCCTTCAGTGATCAACTATGACTGGAATGTGTAAGTCAGTAAACCCTTTCCTCACTGCCCACCTCTGGGACCTTTGTAATGTACAATTGCTTTGTCTATCTTTACTGGGATTTTCCCTTATAAATACACTCTAAATTTATAGGTGTTGCATGGCCCTTAACAGTATCTTTATTTTAGTCTTAAATGGTTTGTCTTCTATTTTCTAAGCAATAATAATAATAAACACTGCTATTAATAATAATAATAATTAACAATAGTTATTATTATTATTATTATTATTATTATTATTATTATTATTATTGTAGCTGCTAGTTGATACAGCTCATCAAGCTTCTGGAATTCCTCAATGTCTTTTCTGTTCTCACAGAGATTCTTCATGGGAACAAGAAAGAAGTTTATTATCCACAAGGATTTGGCCCATGAAGCCAACATTATAATCCAGTTCTTCTAATTCTTACAATAGAGATCTCGAGATCTGGAGAGATGGTTCAGACCAGCGTTTATTTCCCAGCACCTGTGTGGGTGCTCACAACTACCTGTAACTCCAGCTCCGAGGATTTGATGTCCTCTTCTGTCCCCCTCAGGCACCTGTACTCTTGTGCCTCCACACGAGAGGTATGTCCCCCTCCACACATACATAATTAAAAGTAAAGTAAGTCTTTCTTTAAAAATTATGGAGGCAATATGCATAAACTACCAAGAAGTACAGCAAAGTTGACCACAGAAAGAAGTCACTGCCAAAGTCAGCATAGGGCATTCTTGCACACGTCACTGTTGCCTGACTTCTGCATTTTAAGGGTGGTCCACTGCAGTGAATGTAAGAACTTGCTGTCCTGCCTCCATTTCTCCTCTGGTCACACTGCTGACGCCAGCTCACTTGCTGGATCTCCTCCTCCTTGTCTTGTTGGTGGCATCTTCCATCCATGGTTCCCCCATCTCTTAGGATCATTTAGGATCTGTCTGTGATCAAATTGCAGGTGACAATATGTTCTTTCTGCTTGGCCACCAAATAATCCCTCCTCAGCTGCTGCTGTTACATTTCCTTACATGTGCAGCCTTCTGCTTTTTGTTTGTTTGTTTGTTTCTGACTCACTAGTGGGGACCCCAAAGCAGACAAGTGGGAGAAGAGCAAAGGGGAGAGAAAGGACTAGGAACACTGCTATTTCATGTCATCTTCCTAAAGGCACCACAGATGTGTGGTGACCTCCTCAGAGCACAGGGCTTCATGCCACACCGTGGTAGGCCCTGCACTCCTCAGCTACGGCTCCAGCCTTGTGGTGAGAGGCAATAGGGGAACACTGAGGGAATGACTGAGTCCCACAAGCTGGAAGCACAAAAAGGAAAGAGGGGGATTTCAGTGCAAGCAAAAGAGACCTTGTCTGACTCGACTGTCACATGGAAGTTTGACCGGGTGATGTGGGTGGATGACGTTCTCTCTGGGAAGGTGGGAGGAAGGAAAGGGTCTGTGACAGGTGGAGTTGCAAACCCTTGGCCAATCTGCCTTCTGTGCTGACTGCTAATAGGTCACAAGTACCTGACCTAGGTGTTCCCCTTCCTGACCCCCAGCTGATCCTCAGCATAAGCCTCTTCTCAAGGTCTGTGATGGGAGGACCTAGGCCCCTGTGGTCACAGTTTTGCCCAGTGAACATGGGGATGTTCAGTTGTTCCCTAGTGAACATGGGGATGTTTTACTCTCCTCTGATCTTCTAGACCAGCCTTGCGTCACTGCCAGGAACAGGACCATCCGCCTAGTGGGAATAGGTGAGAGGGGCTGGCACTCCCAGCAGATCTCACTCCTCTTTTATTATTCTCCTTTCTTTCTTTAGAAAAGTTCTTGCTATATAATCCAGGCTAGCCTCAATCTTGTGATACTCCTGCCTCAGCCCTTCTGAGGGTTTTATTGGTTAAAAAAAATGACATAAGGAGCCATAAATTAATTCAATAACAATTATACATTTGTCTTTACTATATTGCAACAGAATTACATGCATGTAAAAATAGGGGCATCTCATATGTGCTCCCCCACTACCCCTGGTGCCCTCTAGACACCAAAACCAAATAGGCCTTTTGGATCTTGAACCCACTGCAGTGGGTGGCTTGGATTCAGCCTCTGCATTTTTGGTCCGTTGCTGTGAGATGTTCTCACCTCCCTTATGTTATGGTCAAGTCTGCACAATATGAGTCCTGCTACAGAGCATTTGGGGAGTCCCTGATTCGCATCATCTGAGAAGTGGAGAAGGCAGAGTACACAGTTATATTCTCAGGGCTGTAGTGAGTGTGTTCTGGGGAGGTACTGGACAGGGAGAGTTCATGGCAAGTGTTCATTAAAGGAAAATCCAAGTAGTACAGCCATTTTATACCCAGGGAACAAATACTTTCTGGGGCTTGAGATGGGGCCCCAGCAGTGGCCTCTGCCCCACAGTGGGGCAGTCTAGGGAAAGGCAGTGTTAGTGGAGTCTGAAGAGCTTGGCTCTTGGCTGGACACAGAGGTTCCAAGGTGTCCAGGTGGACACACAGCAAGGCAGACTGCCAGGAAATATCTGGTGAATGGATTTGGTAACATGCTCATTGAGATTTTGCTGAATGGAAGGTGAATGAGTTTGAAATCAAAGAGTAAACCACAACTCGTGAGGAGGAAACAAGAGATGGTTCTAGAGAGGGCGAGGGTTGCAGAGTGGCAGACAGTGGAAGGGCAGCCACCCATTCAGCGCGCTCAGAAACCCAACTTGAGCGGCTTGTTTTTCCTTCTCAGATGACTACGATGACTGCGTTCTGTTTTGGTTTTTTTTCTTCCTATGGTTTTTCAGAGTTTGAAGCAGCATTGCTGGGTTTATTAGAATCCCTGTAAATGAGCTCACCATGATTGAGCTGGCTCGCTCACTGGCTACTTTGGTTCTGCTCTTAACTGTGGAAGATCAGAAACCAACAGAGGTGGAAGGCTGGAAGGGCTGTGCCTCATGCCCGGGGGTGGCCTCTGCAGACCAGAGAGGCTCCAGAAGCTACTTCAAAGGAGACATAGGCACAGGCCCACAGGGCCCTGGAAACACAGATGGACTGTGCTAGAAATATGTCACCTATAATAAAATATGACACTCTGTTAGCCTATAAGATTCAGGTCAGACAACATGGCAAGGTGGTGGCATAAAGGCAATCAGAAGCTCAAACACAGGGTGCTGTTGATGAGCCATAGGGAGATCTATATTAATCAGGAATAGGAAAGTTGCCTTAAAGCTCTAGGGCCTCATGTCCACAGCACTGTAAGAAGCCAAGGCAGTGAGTGCTTGATGGCATTCATACCAAAGCTGGAGGAGATCTTCAGGGTATCCAGCCCTGAAGGAGGGAGCAACAAGGTCCACACACAGAAGTTTGTCACATGGGACCCTGAAGGTCTCTTTGTGCCTTCAGCAAATTTCAGTACAGGGCCTGAGCCTGTGGTTGAAGGTAGGGACAGATGGCTGGGTGGAGGAATGACACGGGACGTGGGAGCAGGGTTTGCAGTCATCTTGATAAGGCCCTGGGTGGTACCAGCCTCCCCAATACAGCCTAGCCATAGTTTATGTGCTGGGCTTTGGTGGGATCTGAGAGGCCACCTGCTTCAATGCTGCTGCATTTTCTTATGAAGATGTTTTGAGCCTGTCTCTTGGCTTCTTGGCCCAGATTCTAATTCTTGCGGCTTCCTGAGTGTCTTGGTTTAGGGCTTCCAGAACCCTCCAATATCACTCTCAGGACTTTGCTTGCTTGCCTGGCTCCCTGCAGAAGACAAATGGAGAGTGAGAAAGCATGACTTGAAGAGGAGACAGGGCTCAAGGCAGAGATGCTTCTGAAAAGGAAGTTCAAGCAGCTAGCACCCTCCACATGCGGTGGGGAGATGGTGAAGGCACTGAGCAGGAGCTAGCTTGGGAGCCCATTCTCCCCAAAGCATCGGAACCATTCTAGTGTAGACAGAATTCAGTACGCAGAGGATGGTGGGCAAGAGGACCACTGATGACAAGGTGCCGTGTGCCTTCTGCAGACAGTCTCCCCATTCCTTGGCTCTGCTCTCTTGGCTTGTCTGATTGTCCATCCATCATCTCCTTGAACTTTCAGCTTTCCTACCTTGCATTCAAGTAGCTGGACCCAGCGGCCTCCTAAGTGCGGGTGTGATGGGCCCTCCTGGGCTGCCTTGGGTTGGGGACAGCAGCCAGCACACCCTCCTCACCTCTTTAACCTACTTCATGAATGACTTATGCAATTGAGAAAAAACCCAAACCAAACAACAACAGAAACACAAGCCACAGCCCCAGTGACTGAGTTCCACCGGGAAAGTCAACTTTCTTGGTGGAAACAGTGATGCAGTACTCAATCCTGTTTAGCTGGCACAGGCAGCTGCCGCAGCTCTGCGAAAAAAGAGGCGCGGCTGGCCTGACTCAGTGGAAGGAAGTGGTGTGTTTCCATCGCTGAGCTCAAAAACAAGGTGGTTTGAGGAACGGCCTGCGTGTCGTTGGCATTTCCCTGTGCTGTTTATGAAACAAGGTGGGAATAAAGTCAGGGTTACTTGAATCTTGTCTTTTACAAGAAACCAAGAAGCCCTCAGTGGAAGGTAGGCTGAAGCAGGCTGGAGGCACTGGGGAAACCCAAGGGCAGTGGTGCAGGCAGGGGGCTGATGCATTGCCTAGCTCTCCAACACCACATTTTAGATGGCCAGCCAGCAGAGCCTGGTCATTGAGTCCTAGGCCAAGAAGAGATCTTATGTAAAGCACGTGCACACACTGCACATGCATGCACACACACACACACACACACACACACATCTCACACTCACAAGACAAAAGAACATAGGAGCACACTGAGGGGGACCATGTGAGGATGCAAGGAAGTGACATCATCTCCAAGCCAGAGAGGCCTCCAGAGCAACCGGCCTTGTCTATGACCTGTTCTTGTGTGTCAGCCTTCAGGACCATGAGCAGATGGACTCCAGTTGTCAGAGCTGTGCGGTCTGGTGTTTCTTATGGCAATGCCTCACTTTTCTAGAGTCTGCTTCTGGCAAAGAAGCCTAGAACCTATTGAACCAAACGCTCATTTCACAGCTGAGGAAACTGAGGTCCCCAGATTGGGTCTTCACCCCAACAGGAACCAGTCATATTTCCTGAGTGTCCCATAAGCGCCTGATCAGAGGAACAACCCAGAAGTACAGGAAGGTGTGTGGTTGGACGGGGAAGTGGTTCCAGTGAGGGCCAGGATAGCACAGCTGCAGCTGGAGCCCAGGAAAAGGGCAGAGGCAAAGGAGAGAGGATGGGCTGGCAGGACAGCAGCTCTGCAAGGGTGCCAAAGGTAGCTGAAGGTTGGATCTCTGGGCAGCGATCCAGCTTCGACAGCGGAGAGATGCTCTGACTGGTCAGGAGGCCAGGGCAGGAAAGGGAGCAGTGAGGAGGCTTCCACAGTGCCCATGAGGATGGGACAAGAACAGTGGGAAAGCTCTGGATGACCCTGACTTACAGAAGGGTATCTGTGACCAGGTTAGGTGTGGGTAACAGACAGAAGGGAGAATCAAGAAAGTTCCTGACCTGGATATGTGTGACCACGCATCAGGTGACAGGAGGCCAAAGGAGCTGCACTGCAAATACCACCTGGATTCCAGGCATGGCTCTGACGCCTGAGGTCATCTTCGAACCTTGAGTGGGCAAGGGCAATCAAGATCTGAGGACTGCACAAAAGAGGGCCAGGGAGAAAAGGAGACGCAGGCTTAGGGGTGAGGAGGAGAAACACAGGAGAAGTGACCAGGAAGCCAGTGAGGGCTAGAGTTCACAGAATGCTGCCAGGACCTCGAGTCTTTGATCTTGGCAGTTTGGGTGACAGATGAAGGTCAGTGAGACAAGATGAATTGTCAGGATGACGAGTTTGGGTGATTCAAGGAGCGACTGACTATATAGGGAGGAACTGAGAGACTCAGCAACTATTGGGGTGCCTTGAGTGGGGAGAATGTTTTTAGTGGGAACTAGTGAGGCTTGCATGCCTATGAGCCTATGACAATGATGCTGTCCAGAGAATACGTGCTAATGTGAGGGGGAGAGCAGGACCAAAGGCTAGCTCACAGCCTGGAGGGAGGNAGATGGGCCAAGGGCCACCTGCCACTTTTTTACCACTAGGAAGACCTAATTCTGTCCTCCTTCCAAGAAGCCATACCACTTAGGGAAGGCCCCTAAAGCGAGTGAGTTCTCACCAAAAGGAGATGTGACACTTACTGGCAGATGAAGTGGGTTCTGGAGGGGACTCCACCCTGCTATGAGTAGAGACACTGCAAGAATATGTCCTTCTGTCTCCTGGACCTGGATTTAAACACTACTTGCAGCAACTGCCTTGGGATCTTTTTGTTTGTTTGTTTGTTTGTTTTTCAAGACAGGGTTTCCCTGTGTAGCTTTGGCGCCTTTCCTGGAACTCACTCGGTAGCCCAGGCTGGCCTCAAACTCACAGAGATCCGCCTGCCTCTGCCTCCCAAGTGCTGGGATTAAAGGCATGCGCCGCCACCGCCCGGCCTGCCTTGGGATCTTAAGGAGACCATTTTAAAACAAAAGCAAGCAAGCAGAACATGACAGTACATTGGGCACTTGGTGTCACTAGCCACTGGGGACCAAACTCTTGTTTGGTGAGACCGTGAATCCCACACAGTACCTCTCTTTTCTTTCTTATGTCTTCGACCTTAGAACTAGAGAAAGAGTTTCCAAGTGTCCTCTCCTGTGTTCTGAAAGAGAGCTGATAGTACTGCTTCACATCAACAAATACTTGAAAACCAATCCTATTATAAAGAAGAAAGGTTTTCCTCGGCTCACTTTGGAGGGCTTAGCCTGTGATGAGTTGATTTCCACTGTAGTAAGTACCTTTGAGAGCCTGGCATATGGTGGATGAATACCACTTCCATCATGGCTGGGAGTGAGCACAGAGTCAGAGATAGGTTGGGGGTTATAATCTATTTCAAGGGCACACCCCCAATAAGCCCTACCATTTAAGAGTCTACCACCTCCTTGGGGACCAACCCTCTAGCACATGGACCTTTGGGGTTCATTTCAGATCCAAACTATCCGGATTTTTATTTCAAAATAGTTTAATTTTTCTTTAAATATATAAAATTCTTGAGGGAAGACATCTAAGTCTAGAAGTTTCTTTGTGAGAGGAATGTTAACTGTTGTTAACATTAACTGTATCTAATTCTTCTCCTTTGAGATAGGATTTCACAATATAGCCCGTACTAGTGTCTCTACTGTACTATTTGTCCTGGGCTGGGCAGGAGCGGCTGAGGAGGGGAAGGGAGATGGCATGAGCATTCAAGAGCACTGAGAAGCATGAGGAACCTTTGGCCAATGGAAATCTTGAAGGAAAAAGAAAACGAGAAAGGGAGACATGAGACCTGGTTTGCAGAGCTTGCCTTTGACATTCAGAAACATTACATTCTCTCGGATAGTGGAGACAAAGCACTTGTCACTAGAGGAGAGGAGGTTCATGTCCATGAATTCACTTAGAGAAGTGGTTCTCAACCTTCCTAATGCTGCGCCCCTCATGTTGTGGTGACCCCAACCATAAACTTATATCGCTGTTACATCATAACTGTACTTTTGTTACTGCTATGAATCATAATGTAAGTATCTGATATGTGACCCCCAAGGGGTTTGCGACCCACAGGTTGGGAGCTGCTGCTCTAGAGGATGCTGGGTCACTAAGGGCAAAGGGCTCCCAGGGCTCTTTAAGCTCACCAGAAACCATGTGAGCACCAGCTCATCTCCAGGTACTTTTCTAAACCTTCCCTCTTGCTGCCAGGACTGGTCCTGATGTGGCACCCACACTCTAAAGCTTTTTAGGGGTAGAGCTGCTTAATCATTAGTTTAATTTCTAAAATGCTTAAATGGCACTCAATTCTTCCTAGCAATTTATTTTGAGATAAATTTTGACAAACAGAATTGTGAAGATCACAGAGGGTGGCCACACACTCTTGATTTCCTTTAATGTCAACTTTATTTTTTTTTTCACAAGCATTATAGAATCATTCCAACTGGAGCTAATGCAGAACTTAAATACAGACTTTGCATTCAGATCTGTATAAAACTTTAATGAAATCAATTATGTCATTTGCAGGGGGGGCAAATTCCAGCGCAGCCCCCAGCAGGAGGCCTGACTTTACTGTCCCCAAATCCCAGTGCGCTGGTTACATCTTGAGGCTGCTGGTGCCGCAGAGTGGGATGGAAGAAGAAAGCCAGTCAGGTGGGAAGCATGCACTGTTACCTCTGCTCTGCGTCTTGATGGCCCTCTGAGGGTGAAAGTGCCAGCAGGAAGAATTCTGTTGTGGGTTGTTGTGCGGAGAGACCAGTTCTCAGATAGAGAGGGAGATAATGGTTGTGGGATACTTTACAGTTTACAGAGCTCTTCACAAAATGACTAAAGGCTGTCCAGAATCTGGAAATGACTCACCATAGGTGACTCCTGGAGAGATGAGGAGCTTTGGTAAGGACTTACTCCATCTCCACCGGGCACAGAGACCGACTTGGGGGTGGTACTGGGAGTTGCTTCTCCAGGGTCAGAGCTGAGGAGGAAAAGCCTGCTTGGACATCAAAGCTTCCAGTGTTGTTCTGTTAGACATTTTCAACCATAGCTCCAGAGTACCAGCTTCTGCAGCAGAACTTCCAGTAAGACAGAAATCTAAGGGCCACCCTCCGCTGTCCTGATGAAGAGTAAAGGTGCATGCACGAGAGGACTGCAGACACGATGCCCAGGCCACCCAACACTTGCCAGCCCAAGAAGCAGAAATTCTGCCGGAGTCAAGGGAGGCTTAGGGAATCTCTAGTTTGGGAATATGAAATTTTAATTCTTTTCCATGTTTTCCTGAGGGCTCCTACTCAGAGATGCTGACAGAGTTTTATGAAGTCCTGTTTTTACTTAGGACATTTTTATTTATTTATTTATTCATTCATTTATTTATTTATTTATTTATT
>LZPO01035059.1:108726-123465 GCA_001675575.1 Neotoma lepida | reverse complement strand
GTTGTGGATCTCAGAATCTGTTTCCATATGTCTCTGGGAGAGGGCTCCTGGGGGCTCCTCAGCTATTGGTTGACAGTTCATGCATCTCCACTAGTTTGGCTGGCCATCTCTGTATATCTTCCCATCATGATCCCGTTGTCCCTTGTTATGCTTAATGGCTTAATGCTCCTTGGGGTTTTTTTTTTTGAGGGGGGGTTGTTTTCGTCTGTTTTTCAAATGAGTATCACCATGCTTTTAAAATATTCAGAATTACCCAAGTTTCATTTGTGAGGCAAGTTATCAAAGGTATTGTCTTTTTTATTTAATAAATACTTTTTGGAGTGAAACAAAGTATTTATGACATTTTCTTCAGATGAAAGGCACTGAGGTCTTCTGAAATGAAATAGTAACAGTCCACTCTGCCTGGGGTAGGGAGGAATTTGGAACCAATCAGTGTGGTGGGAGAACCACTTGCTTTGGGTACCAAACAGCACATCTCTCAACCTGACCTTCACTGTCTTCATCGGGTGATGACCCTCACAGCTTGGGGGCAGGTGTGTGTATGGGGTAGTGGAGGCCAGGCTTGACACATATATTGACTGCATCTTAACAGGCTTAATGGCTAATGGCCTGAGTGACTTTTCCACAGCAAGGAGTTAGCTAGAGACAGTACTGCAGACAAAGACAAGCCAGATGGTTTGCACTGAACTATATCTGTAAAGACCGACTCTTCCCCCAAGTAGACAGTGTGCAGGTTGGTCCGTAGGCTCCTGGGCTGANTTCTTACATGTGGTAAAGCTGCCCCCACTGCCACCGGGGATGGCTTGGAATGCTCTTAAGGGGATGCTTTAGCATCCTTTGAATTTTCTCTGAGTTGTATTTTCCTGAAAACTAAAAGCAGGAAAAGCAGTGCCTTTTATTAGTAAATGTCTCGGTTTTCTCTAAAAGTGTAGGGAGCGTGAGAGGGACAACTGTGGGCTTAATGCCTATCAGCAGAACTCACTGGGTGTTCTGGGTAAGGTCCAAGTCACCAGAGGCAAGGGTGGTCTTGGGACACCTCCTCTTCCTCTTTCCTCGCAGGCAGCCCTTTCTATCATGCTCACTCCAAGCTCTGGAAACAAGATGAGCCTTCATTTCAGAGACATGACCAGTTTCCCATGATCAGCTGTCCTCGCCAACCCGCCAACCCTGCCACTCCATTCTCTGTGTCACTCTGTCACTAGGGCACCCATCATGGTCCCACACAGTGAACTCTGGGGGTCAAGTGGCTTCAGGAACACTGGTGAAGCATCTGGTTTTAGCCTTGACCGTGGGATTTAGAAAAACAAGTTAAGGAAGCTCTTAAAACATCAACCCCAGAAGTCAAGACTGTCGGTCTGTTAGAGACGATGTCTCAGACTTTTGTCCTATAATGCCAGCGGCTCCTTAGTGTAATAAGCAATAAATAGCTGTTTACGCCCGGCCCAGAAGAATTGTTTACTGGTAAAGTGTGATGTTTCTTTGTAGTTCAAATCAATTTTCAGGGAATTTCTGAAAAATCTAAATATACAAAACACAATATTCTGACATTCAGGAAGCAAAGTTGTCATCTACCAAGGATGTGTAATTTATCTCCATAGGCTTCACGCTGTCACACTATCACTGACACAAAGCCCAAACACCTGTCATTTCATGCCTGCATACATGCAGCACATGCAGAATAAGGCTACTTTCTCACGTGACAGCACCATTATGGCATGGGACTTGCACTGACTGTGACATATTGAACCCCAGTCCGTGTGTAAGCTCCCTTGGATTACATCCAAATCCTCATTGTATGCTTTTGCTTGACAGTTATTATAATATAGACGCAAACTACAGTAAAGACACAATCCATTCAGATTATGAGATCTGGTGTGGGTATAGCCAGGAGAAATGATNCAGTGGGCAGAGTGCTTGCTGCACATGAGGACCTCACTGTAGACCCTCAGAGGCACATAAAAGCTGGATGAGGCAGTGTGCATCTGTGATCCCAGCACTTCCACCACAAGGTGGGAGACAGGAACAGAATTCTTGGAAGCTGTGGGCAAACTAGACTGGCATACACGGCAGAGGACATCAACAAATATCCTGTGTCTCAAATAAGTGGGAAGGCAAAGACTCACACCTAAGGCTGTCCTCCAAGCTCTATCCCACCTCCTGGCATGTTCACACACACACACACACACACACACACACACACACACACACACACACACACACCCGTCTTCCAGGGAATACTCCTCCCGCTAGACTTCAGGTTTGTGCAAGAGCTGAGGGCAAGCAGCTAATCCCAAGGAAGCCATCAAGGGGAACTCTCTCTTGTCCTCTTCAGTCAAGCTTTAACCCCACGGTAAGAAAGGCTCCACTAAAGTTAACACTAAGATTCCATGACTTGTGGTTTTTCCTCTCATCCCTTTCTCAAATGAATTGGTGATTATAGGTACTCTCCTGGCCTGTTTCCTCTGTTCAAAAATACAGATGTTAAAAATATTCTGATGAAATTTGGTACCTGGAGGTTCTTGAAAAAGTGCCATGTGCTACACCTATGAGGTGCTGTCCCAGTCAGAAGCTAGGATAAATATAAATACACCTGTGCAGACATGTAGGCCGGGAGCGGCTTTGGGATGTCAGTGGTGATAGTATCTGTATTGGAACTTAAACAGCTGAGTAATTAGCTTGTTTCATAAGACACATCACCATTACCAGCATCTTCTTCAGTTGCACACTGGCTCTCCTGTGAATTCCAGGGGCTGCATTGTTGAAGCTAAAGTGGCATCTGGTGGAAAGGCTGGCTTGCAAGATTTTCCCCTAAAAATCTGTTCAGTGGCTGTTTGAGCTCCTTTCTAAATGCTGGACTGTGATGCCTCTGCCCTGACACCTCTACACTGATTCTGTCACTTGCTATCTTAGTTAGGGTTTCTATTGCTTTATGAAACACCATGACCAAAGCAACTTGGGGAGGAGAGGGTTTAATTGGCCTGTATTTCCTCAGCATTGTTCATCATTGAAGGAAGTCAGGATAGGAACTCAAGCAGGGCAGGAACCCAGAGTCAGG
The DNA here is from genome assembly GCA_001675575.1 of Neotoma lepida. Lineage (NCBI taxonomy): Eukaryota > Metazoa > Chordata > Mammalia > Rodentia > Cricetidae > Neotoma > Neotoma lepida. Next base: position 120,410 of record LZPO01035059.1, on the reverse strand, counting down.
AGCTGATACAGAGGCCATGGAGGGTGCTGCTTACTGGCTTGCTCCCCATGGCTTGCTTGGCCTGCTTTCTTATAGAACTTAGGACCACCAGCCCAGGGGTGGCACCACTCACAATGGGCTGGGCCCTCCACCATCAATCACTAATTAAAAAAAAAAAGAAAAAAGAACTGTACAGGCTTACCTACAGCCTGATCTTATGCAGTCATTTTCTTAATTGAGGTTCCCTCAATTTCTTTCAAATGATTCTAGCTTGTGCTGAGTTGACATAAGACTATCCAGCAGACCTGCCTCGGTGAACTGCTCCTTCAGCCTGGGCTGTCTGGAGTCCTGTTCCATGCCATCTCTCTAGTCATCACATACAAGCACAATCACATCCACTCTCCACGGTTTCCACCAGCATCTGAGTAGAACCCACAATTTCTTCAAACCCCAACAGGAGGTTCAGAAAGCCGGGAAAATAACTTCAGAGTTTCCAGCAGCCTCACTCTCTGGTTAAATTGCTTCCTTCCTTTGGAATAATGGACTTGTTGATGGCAACCAATCCAAGGACCAAGAACGGATCTTTTGTCTCCTAGGAGGGCTCCTTGTCGCAGAACATAGCAGCCATGTCTCTGTCTTTTCAGGGCCTTCTGCACTTCTTCTGAGTAGAGCAAATGTGACCCGTCCAAACCTCTAGAGCCAGGGACTCACCTACCTGTCTGGGGCTGCCTCTCACTCTGACCAGGACTCCACCAAACCCAAACACATGCTCTGTGCTGGCCTTTACCACCACGAAAGACAGCTTCCAATTCAGCAAAGTTTTGCTGCCTTAAGGTCACTCTCAGCCAGAGCAGTTGGTTGCTAAGTGACTTGAGCACTGCTGCAAGCCTCCTCAAATGCTGGCTTTGTTTCTTATTGTTCTGGCCTTGGGCAAGTCATTTGACCTCAGTATACTTCAGTCTCCATGTGTAAAGCAAGGGCTGCACTGTAGACACCAATGTAAATGCTCATTGGTGTCAACTTAGAACAATGCTTGACAGATGGTAAGGGCTTAATGTCAGCAAGGTCCCGGGGACACCCTAAGGTGACATGTCACAGAAGCTGGAAAGCGTAGGTGCTGAAGCCCTCTGCTGAGCACATCTCAGAAACCCTGGGAAGCTAGCAGAAAGCACAGAAGCTGGGGCTTCTCCAAGTAACCAAGACTTGATGGTGTCCAGTGGGTAATTCTAGTGCTTGGTGTCCATGTTATTAGATCATACTTCTGGATCGTTCCCCTTCCCTGGAAAAATAAAGCAGGAGAAATAACCAGGCTCTCCTCCCCTCCCCCGTTTCTTCATCAGCGCATGTCTGTGGAGAAGCTAACCCACAAGGAGGGTTAGGGAGCATGTGAATCCAGCTCCATGCATCTGGCCGAGCCATCATCTGCATGCCAGGAGAGAGAAGAAGCAGGCAGTTATAGCCTTATACATGGCACCATTTTTTCTAAGGCTCTGGCTAGGAACTTACCTTTTTCAAGTGCCATTTGTTATTCAAAATGTCACCTTGATAATATCTTACCCATCAACTCACATATAATAGGGTTTCATGTTGTGATTTGGCACTGTCACTGTCAAACGCAGGATAATAAACCTTAAAAAAAAAAATCCCCCATGGCAGCTTCTCATTCTCAAAAGAACCCCTTTCAATGAGGACCTGCAGTGAGCTCTAGGTGGCTGTTTGCAGTGGTGTGGGGGAGGGGCTCCCTGGTGAAGCAGCTGAGTTTCCTGTTCTGTTAGGATGGCAAGAAGGTTAGGAGACAGATGGTGGAGAGAGAGGAGGCTCATTGGTATCTGTACTTCCTGCCCTGCTGACCTGGTCCAGGTCTACAGCCTGCTCTGATGGAGATCTGTTTAACTGGGAAATGTCGTATTTAAGAAGAGCTTCCTGTATCATTTCTCTCCTCATCCCAGGCATTTGGTCTCAACCTCTTCTTTCCCCACTTTGGCCCACTATGCCAAATTTGGTCCCTAGTCTCCTTTAAAATGACCATCACTGCTTCACCTTTTGTGTTCACTGCTGTCTTTAATTGCCTCCCCTCTACTTCCTTTGTAATCATTCTTTCAATTGTTTTCAAGTTTTGTGTTTGACAACAGCTCCTCCTCTTTCATCTAAGCAATGAAAGGTGCACAATTCCCAGGATGGAGTCACTTGATTTACACATTTTGAAGAGAATATGTTTCCTACTGTTCGGTGATTGATTTTCCTTTTTGTAAAAGTAAATTTTGTGTCTATCTGTGTTTTACCTGCATGCATATCTACACCACGTTCGTGCCTGGTGCCCCTGGAGGCCAGAAAGACGGCATCAGATTCCCTGGACTTGGAGTTAGGGATGGCTGTGAGGCACCATGTGGGTGCTGGGAATTGAACCCAGGTCCTCTGGAAGAGCAGCCAGTGCTCTTAACGGCTGAGCCATCTCTCCAGCCCGGTTCTTGATTTTCTAAGTTTTGGAGGTTTCTTTCTTGGCTCCTGTGGTAACCAGAAGGGTGTTCTGAAGTCCCCAGATGTGCAGGTTGCAGGTTCCTTCCTGTCACTGATTTCTAGAGTACTGTCACTATGGTGGGAGAATTCATTACTCTATTCAAGACTTGCTGTGTGGCTGCTGTGTAGTCACTTGTCATTGAAGGCCCTGAAACTTCTGCCACATAAGCTTGCTAACTGCTGCTCAAATTTTCTTCCAATTAGATGACGATGATTTTTTTTTTTGCCATTTTAACTCATCAATCCTGAGGAAATTTTGTTAAAAAATTGTTAAAAATCCACTAATACAAATATTAATTGCAAATTCCAGAAATTTAAAAATTATATTAAGCCATTTTATCTCTTAGAAAATTGTTTTTATCTATGTGGTAGCTTTTACTCCTAAGTAATTTTGCTTTCAAATATCTTTTGTGCCATGCTGACTCTTAGCTCTCTTATCATGAACGTCCTTGATATTCATGAGATCTCAGCTGGCAATAACAAAGCGGCCCTAAGGCAGTGGGGGCTCAAGCTTCCTACTTCTGCAGCCCTTTAATACAGTTCCTCATGTTGTGGTGACCCCAGCCACAAAATTATTTTCATTGCTTCTTCATAACTAATTTTTCTGTTATGAATTATAATATACATATCTGATATGCAGGATATCTAATATGCAAAGGGTTTGAGACCTGAAGGTTGATAACCACTGTCCTAAGGGCTTTGCCAAGCCAGTACATCTGCCAAGGATTTCCCTCCTACTTCCTCAGATGTGTAGGCTTTGTCTTCATGAGGGATGGGTAGTTACACTACTTGGTTTCTTTGCTTCTACAATGCTCAGACTGATCCCATCAGTTCCTTGTCCTATAGCTTCGTGAACTAGGTTGTGAGACCTTCACATTTCATGTTTATTTCCCAACTGCATGCTAGGTGTGGTGGCACATCCCTTTAATCACAGAACTTTGGAGACAGTGGCAGGAGGATCTCTAGAGTTCCAGGCCAGCCTGGCTGGTGAGTTCTAGGCTAGCTAGGAACGATTTCCCCATTATCAGTTTCCTGGGCTGTTACTGATGCTCCACTATTGCAGGTGTGCCATGGATTTTCCCTTCCTCTGTACTGAAGGCAAACATGAGGGCATCTTCTATCACTTCAGTCTCTCCTTGTCTTCACTGCCAGTTCTTTCCAGGAGTTCCAAGGTTTGGGATCCCAGGAGGGGCTATTTAGCATAGATCTAATTTGGACTGTTCCCGTTTTGTGCTCCCCCTGCCCTGGCCACGAGAAATGGCAAGCCAGCACCTCATCTCACTCTTTTTACTTTTCATTTTTCCCGTCAGTTCAGAAACTAATGCCAAAGGTAGCACCTGCATGTCTTTTTTCTCATTGTAAGTCCCCTTTCCCTTTGAGGGAAAGTTCTTTTGGGGAGCATAGCTGAACCTCAGCTGCATGTTTTATTGCCCATAGAATGGGCCACAAGACTGAAGTCACACCCTGTTTACAACCTTAATGTATCATTTTGAGGGACCGTAATAGATTCTCTAGTCTGTTTGCAGTTTGGGGGACATCNCCCATTCATCAAGATGTCTGCTACCCCACCTACACAGAAGCAGCCGGCCACCCCAGGATTCCCAGCCTGGACACTCCCCCTTCAGACGTTAGCTGCCAGTCTTTTCACCCATAGCAGGGTCAACAGAACTGCCACCACAGCAAGAAGGCATGCTATNCCAGGGCACACCAGGAACGGCCATGTTGGGATTGCCCCTGCAGAGGCTCCACTGCACAGAGCTCAGCTTCCGCTGCCCATGTCATCATCCACAGCAGAGGTGCCCCTCCCAAACTCAGTGTTGGTTTGGTCATGTCTCTCATGTAAGTGCCAAGTTTTGTGAAGAACTCTTCCTAGGAAGATGAACGAATATCTCTTCACCTCAGATAGGTCACTAACCACAGACCAAAGAAAGAATTCTACTCAAGTCTAGCTTGATGAAACAGTAAGTTTGATTAGGGCTCTTTACAGTAACAGAGATAGCTTATGGATAGCTATTCCACTGAAGCAAAAAACCTTCCCAGCAACAGTGAACTGCCTATATCTCCGTAGTAGTGAGGGGCGTGGTCTTAAGTCTGTCCCTTGGCCATGATGGAAAGTTAATAGGCACAGTTTTGTGGGGGTCCCCTTTGAGTAATCACAGTTTCTGACAGTTGAAAGGGAAACAATAGCCACATTAGGCTCAGAGGACAGGGGTTCCCCAACTACTTAACTCCATACAAACTGTTTTATTTCATAAACTATTTTTCAGATGCAAATTTTTCATTATCTTTCTACTTGCTGCTGAGATTTCCCACTAACTGATGGCTAGAATATTTTACTTTACTTCATTATGGACAGTTAAATACCTCTTCTAAACAACAATTGCTTACCCTTATGGTCATCCCTGAAAACNTACACACAAGTAACACATTATACAGGCTGAGCAGGTGGTATCTATATGTTTAGGAATATATATGTATATACAGATATGCACGTAACAACAACTGATGAAAAATGAGGTCGTGAATTTGAAAGAGAACAAGAAAGAGTAAATGAGAGGGTCTGGAGGGAGGAAAGGGAATGGGGAAATGATGTATTATAATCTCAAAAATAAAAAATAATTTAAAAAGTCCCCTGCTAATTCCAACATCTGGGTCATGTGGAGGTCAGTGTCAGTTAACTCCTGATTAGTTTGAAAGTTTTTCTCTTGTTCTGCATGTGTCAGGTGATTTTGGTGTTTGTCCTTGATACTCTGAATGGCAAGTAATGGTGGGTCTGGCTCCTGCTTCCTTTGATTTTCTCTGCAGTCACCTTGTGTGGATGGGGACTGTGATTCCCTGTCCTGGATGCTGCTTTTCAGCTCAATTACAGCCTTTGTCTTCAGCTAACCTGTTCTGAAGTCTGCTGCTGGCAGGCATTCTTACAGGTCTCTAGAAATTGTGATGGACTTCGGGGGATCTTTTCCCTTTTCTGAAAACCATCTCCCACTTCACTCCAGGAGCTGCTATTTTCTGGATTCAGTTTTCTGGGACCAGAGAACAGAAAGAGCAATGTCTCCCCTGGTGCCTCTGGCGCCTTCAGCACTGGGTCCACTACTGTGGTTGCAGACTAGAAGCCATGGGAACGGTAGGCCTTTCTGCATATCTGGGTGTGGTGATTTGAAAGAAAATGGTGTCCAAAGGGAGTGGCACTATTAGGAGGTGTGGTCTTGTTGGAGGAAGTGTGTCACTGTGGGGGGAAGGCTTTGAGGTCTCTTTTGCTCATTCTTCCCTCAGTGTGACAGTAAGTTGACTTTGTGTTGCCTGCAAGATGTAGGACTCTCAGCTCCAGCACCATGTCTGCCTGCATGCTGCCATGCTCCCCATTATGATGATAATGGACTGAATCTCTGAAACTGTAAGCGAGCCACCTCAATTAAATGCTTTCTTTATAAGAGTTGCCATGGTCGGCTGCCATTTTGTGTTCTTCACCATGTCCTCTACCTTACAGAAGCTTCTCAATTTCAGGAGTTCCCATTTATTTCTGTGCCTTTGGGTAGCTTTTCATGTGCTGCAGTCAGAGTTTATGGAATGTCAAAGGTATGGGATTTTACCCAGTAAGGAGAATTACAATGCAGTTCTTTCTGAACCGAATGATTAAGTTTTACTCTGACTCTAATAATATTCATTAAAATGTTAATCCTGGCTTAGTGATATAACTCAGTGATGGAGCACTTGCCTAGCACCCTGGGCTTGACCTCAGGATTGTTGAATGAATGAATGAATGAATGAATGAATGAATGAATGAATACACTAATGTTCCTAGCAGCCTTAATTGTAGGGATATAACTTTTCTTTATTCAAAGAATGTACATTTATACAATGTCTGGTAAGGAGATTTCTTTTCTGATACTTGCTTGTACAGGTCACTGACAATAACATGGAAGGGAACAAATGTTTCATCTGTTAACCCAAGATCACAGACATGATTTCTCATAGTGATCAATGAACATTCACCCTCAAGAAACACCCCTGTATTAGTCACTTTTCTTGCTGCTGTGATCAAATACTTGGTAAGAAGTGACTTCAGGGAAGACAGGTTCATTTTGGCTCCAGAAGGGACACACTGCATCATGTCAGGAAGGCTCAACAATAAGTGAATGAAGTGGCTGATCACCTTGTGTCCATAGTCGGGAAACAGAGAGACACATCTGGAGCTTACCTAGCTTTTTCCTTTTGTCTTTTTTATTCAGCCTGGGATCTCAGCACATAGGATGGTGCCACTCATATTCAAGGGGAGTCCTTCACCCTCAGTTAAGCCTTCCTAGAAACACCCTCACAGATATGTCTAGAGTTGTCTCCAGGGTGATGACAAATTCTGTCAACCTGACAACAATGATCAATAAGCTGTTGGCCCACATCTGCTTGGTGCCTAAACACAGTTCCACACCCCTTTGCCTCTTGTTGGTACCCAATACCCAGTGGCTTTATCATCATCTTTTCCAATTCTGAAAGGATTTGATACTAGTTACCTGCCCTTGTTTAACTGATTATACTTTAGAATAATCTTAAAGTATAATCTGAGTTTCTTATAGTGAAGTATTATAACATGTGACTCAAGACTCCACAATGACTGGCTCTGGGCCACTCATTCTTACCTTACATGTCCTGCTCACTGTTTCCTTATCTAGTCTACCCTAGGTTTTCATCCACCTGTAGTTTTGAAGCAAACTCAAGACATTTAAAAGTTAAGACATCATATACACAGCTGTCCTTCAGGACTCCTTGTGGTATTAGTCCCAGGANCTCCATGGATATCCGAATTTACAGGTGTTCAAGTCTCTTATAGAAAGTGACTTGTTTCTGCATACAACCTACATGCATCCTGTGCTCTTGAATCATCTTCAAAGTATATGTAATACCTAATCCTATATCAATGTCAGGTAATTAGTTCTCACCTGCATTATTTAGGGAATGATGACAAGAAGGAAGTCTGTACATGGCTAGCCCAGAAGTGACCATCATGGCCTAGTACTAGGAAGGCCAGGTTTGGATGAAGCTCACAGAAGAGCTTTGGGGACATGGGCAACAGAAGCAGCAACAGGATGGCAGGGAACTGACATACTCCTCTGTGCGTACTCAGCATAGGGTTTGGTACACATCAAATTCTAGTTTTATTTTTGAAACTTCTTAGAGGTTTCTTTGTGAATACTTTCAGCCTGTGGTTGGTTGTATCTATCCATGAGTGTGGAGCCAGAAGATACAGAGAGCTCCCCACTGTCTACCTTTTCCAACACCTTTTCCCCAGAGATGGTTTAGGTTCACATCAAAACTGAGTGGGAAATATAGAGTTCCCACATACACTGGCCTTTCAGACCCTTAGTTCCACCCAAGAAACATTACCTGCCGTATGGCACATTTGCTACAATAATCATCTACTGACACCTCATTATCATCCACTCAGAAGCACAGAGTTCAGGCTAGGTACTGTGTTTTCTACAGGTTTTGAGAAACGTGCAAGGATGATATCCATCACTGTATTAGCATAACACACAAGGTATTTCCACTGCCTTAAAAACCCTGTGCTCTGTCTACTCACTTCTTCCTCCCCTCTAGTCCTGGAAAACACCAATTTTCTTGAGAACTTCATAATATTTCCTTTCTAGAACGTCACAGCTTGGAATCACAAGCATACAGCCTTCTCAGATTGGCTTGTTAATACATGCATTTGGGGTTCTGCCCTGTCTTTTCAAAGTCTGACACATGCCTCTTACTGCTCAATGTTCTTGCACTGTCTGGATGGACCATTTAATTATCCAACTACCCACAGGTCATAGAGGTTGTTTGCAAGTTTGGGCAATTTTAAGTGTCTGCTGTCCCTAAAGAGTTATGATTCCAAACTCATCTAATTTTTCTGTTATTTTCCAGAAGTTTTTTTAGTTTTCATGTTAAATTTAGATGTATAATCCATTTGAATCCACTTTTGTGAGGACTGAGAAGTCTGTGTCTATATTCACTATTTGCAGTTTGATAGTCAATTGACTATCACCATTGTTTTAAAGACTTCCTTACTGTATACACCTTTGCTCCATTGTCTGAGATCATATGGCAATATTTGTGTAGGTCTATCTCTGGGCTCTAGTCTGTTTTATTTATTAAGTTACTAATTTTTGGCAATTGCTTAAAACTCATAATCACACACATAAAACATTAACAAGTCCTTACTATAATCAATGTTGCTTAGAGATTTTATTTTTATTCTACGTGTATATGAGTGTTTGCCTGAATGTATGTCTACATACCACATGCATGCAGTGCCCATGGAGGCCAGAAGAGGGTATCAGATTCCTCAGGACTCTTAACACAGTCAGTTGTGAGTTGTAACGTAGGTGCTGAGAACTGAACCCTGGTCTTCTGGAAGACCAGCTACCATACCCAACTGCTGAGCCATCTCTCTAGCTCCTTAAGTAGCATTTAATGTGTTTTGATTAATAGTGAAGAATTTCTTGATTTGAAATATTCAAGATCCAAACTGTGTCTGCACAATGCCACTGGGTAACGGATCTTGGAAGTATCTACTATTGTGTAGGATCTCTCTGGCCTCTCCCTCTTTCATACTCTTTAGTTTTCCCTGTATTTCCTTCTTGAATTAATATGGCTGTTTGCTTTCATTTCCAGCAATGCAGACTGTGTTGTGTGGCCATCAGGATGTTTTTCTGTCTTGAATTTCCTGTACTGTTAAGTAGACTACTTCATCGGTGTGTTCTAAGCCTTGTTTCTAACTAATGTACAAAAGATTATTTCCTGCATGCTAACCTGAATTTGGTGATTCCACTGGTTGACTAAGGATAGATGGAGTGAATTCATAGGACCAGAAGGCCCATGGCCTACCTTCCATTAATATTTTTCATATCTCAGGAAAAAGCAAAGCAGTATATACATGAATACTGGTGTTATAACCATATTTAACCTGAATTTTCTGCTGCACAGAGATTAGAATTACACCAGTCTCAGTGTCACCAAATTGCAAATGACAGGACAGGGTTTGGGATGGGGAGCTTCAAGTAGTTATACTGCACGTGTCTGTGTGCTAATTCGGTATCCAGAGAAGTTAGGTTGCATACTGGCAGGATTTCAAGAAAAAGATATAAAATTTGAAATTCTCACTGCAAAATTCCTAGTATGGAATCCAGAAGTGAGGGTTAAGTTAGGGTCAAAACCCAATGATCAATATGAGGGCACTTAGTAAATAGCCTAGTACCCTGGGTCTGCCTCCTGCCCACACAACTGAGCGAACATCTTGACCTTCTGCCCCAGAGGTCAGGGCTTTATTTATTTATTTATTTTTTCTGGCAAGGAAATGCAGAGGACTTAGGAATGCCACTGCAAGCAGGCTATTGCTTGTAAAACAATGACCTCAGAGACTTCCTCCTCACTAGGCTCCCAAGGGCCCCCTCACATGAAACTCTATTATATTTCCCTTGGAATCTGACCAGCCCCAGAGAAATGACCCAAATGTGATAATATTGGAGATTCCCTACTGAATGCTCATCCCAGGATGATTGACATACCAATTGTCTGGCCCCACCTACTTCAATCAGCTTTAGAGACCCCTACTCTTAAATACCATTATGTATCCCACAGTGAGCATTTCAATGTACAGTCAGATGAAAACAGAAAGAAACAGAACCTTTACCAGAGTATTATGGTTATTTCCACGGAGATAAATAAATAAGTCCTAAGAGAATAGTCAGAGGACAAAGAGCTTAAGTTAGAAGATTCTCACAAAGTAGAATAAACGCAGAAAACAAGGAGACTTTTACGAAGAATAAAGGAAAACAAGCAACCGAATTAACCATCCATCCAGAGCAGTTGAAGATGTATAGAAACAATTGAAGGAAATTTCCCAGAATTGGCAACATTCTACTCCCTAATAGGAACAAAAGAGCATCAACCCAGAACAGCATCACAGATTTCAGAAACTAGGCAGAGGAGAGACTGTAAGCAGACAGAGGGAGCAGATACTGGAGGGCAACTGGGCAGACTTCCGAATGCTGAGGGCAAGTGATTTCCAGTCCAGAATTTGACATCCATCCAAGAAACCAATACAGATTTTCTTCAGATATGAAGGCCTCAAAATTTTGACTTTCAACATATTCCTTCTGCAGAAAGTTACCAGAGGACAGTTCTACCAAGTGAAGGTGCAAACCAAAATGACACAAAGTGGCTGACCCACCACAGAAGAGGAGAGAGGGTGAATTCAGGATGCTGACTGTAGCAGAAGGTCCTAGCTCGAGGCTGCCCAGCTCAGTGCACATGGGGACCTGCTTGCCATGTTGCCAGAAAGATATATTTGTAAATATACCACAAAGACATATGAATATTTGGGATGGAGGTAGTTTTTGAGAAGGTGAAAACAACACAGGATACACAGAAAATATGAAAAGCACAGTCAGAAAAGGATCAGTGTGTTACTGTCGAGGCTTGGGCAGCACATCTGCAGGCTTAATAATATAGACAGGGAATATCAACCTAAGCAAAGCAAGCCTGCTAGAGGAAGTGAAGGGAAGTCATAACGAGAGAGCTAAATTCTTACATCCAATTGTAGGAAGGCCACAGTGACCCAAACTGAAAGACTGAGGAAAGAACAATTTAAAGGTGTTAGGAAGTGACATGGAGGTCATCACCAAAAGATGAAGGACAGGTCAACAAACAAACAAACAAACAAACAAACAAACAAATAAATAAATAATAGGATTACTTTGGGGAACCAAGGGAGGAAGGATAAAGATCTGACTTGCTATGTATTTNACTAAAATTACATATAAAATGACACATCTGTCAATCTGACTTCATCAGTACAATTATGTAGAGCTGTAGCTGTACACTAGCTGTAGAGCTGGGGCCTATGTCCCTGGCATGCGAGTGGGGAATGGAGAGAAGGCAGGGAACCCTAGTGGCAGGACCTAGAACTCTCTGAGACAGGATAGAAAACCACCTCAGTGCCACTGGGTATCTGCACCTGTCATGTCTGTAGAGATCCAGGAGACAGGAGCATCATGGTATGAACAGGAGTGGGGGCAACAGGGGACATGGTCAGATACCCAGAAGAGAGATCCTAACAGACAAATCTTACTTTGTCCTCCAAGGCTGGTGTGTGTGTGTGTGTGTGTGTGTGTGTGTGTATGGGGAGGTCAGGGTTGGTTTGTGTG
>LZPO01035059.1:63556-82890 GCA_001675575.1 Neotoma lepida | reverse complement strand
TGGAAAAGTGAAAGTAACAAGAAAATAAGATTCATTCTCTACATGCAAATGAATGTTTTTATTCACACTGTGAACTACCACTTCTGGACGTAATATTGAATGAATAGGAACGGTTCAATTTTCAAAATCTCAAGGAGACCTGCTTAAAGAAAGGATGATTTTAATAAAATTGAATGCCCTGACACTTGAGATGGAAGCACTGCTGGGAAGCAGGCTACTGAGCTGTGGCCTCTGGGATGAAATGTGAACCATGGGGAGCATGTCCATGGTTCCTACAGAAGGTACAGAGGTTCTTATGGGCTTAGGACAGCAGTGAGTAGCAAGGCTGCCCTGCCCCAGGGCTGGAGTACCACCNTGGGGTGGAAGAAGGAACTAGGTGCAGCCCTCATCATCCTCAATATCTAGCTCCATATGCTGATCTTTGGTAAGAAGGAATAGCCCATTGTTGCAAGTTTTAGTCATTAAATCAAAGGAGAGATCTGGAAATTAGAAACTTTTAGTCATGTAAAAACTGAAAGTCAGTAGCTGTGAGTAGCTCATTTCCATGGTAAGAAATCAAGGTAGAAACATCTGTCTCTAGAGTCCTAATGTTTCTGCACAAGCCACTCATCTGATGGGATTATTAAAGCCACAAAGTGCTGGGCTTGCACATATTGAGTCCAGTGGCAGAAGGAAGAGGCTGAGCAGAAAGGGCATGACGTTGGATCTGAGTGTGGGCCTCAGCTCCCTGCAAGCTCTCCACCTGCCCGAGTCTGCATCTGTGGAGCTGTTCTAACAACTTTCAGAAGGTTCTGCGGACAAGGCACGCAGCCCAAGGGCATCAAGAGATTTTTCAAGATAGCGAAGTGGTCAGCTCCTCATTTCATGCACAGGACTGTTTCTGACCCCTTACAATGCAATCTTCTTCAAATGTACGAATTCATGGCTTTTTCACTCCAACCACTGAGCTGTCTTTGTTCNCACATGAAGCTTGGTGCACCTGGCACTCTGCCAAATGCATCCTGAGTGCCCTGCAATAGCTCAAGCAGATTTTTAATGCCAAAGAAATTCAATGCCTTTACTCTCACTGGTATCTTTGGCATTCCTATGAGGGACTTGCTAGTAACACCTCAAGGTGATTAAGGCATGGTACCTGCCACCAGGAGGCACAATCTAAGAAAGATTTTAAANTCTATTGGATTGTTCAACTTAAAGGTGGACAAAATTTAACCCTCTCAACAAATGTATATTTACATCTAAGGCTGTAAAATGACCTAAATATACAACATCTGTTTTTTAAAAACATGTGTCATATGCTATGTCCAGCATTGATAATGGGGTCTCATCACTGTGGTGGCTCTGNTCTAGATTCAGGAAGCTCCACTGGAACATAAACTTCCAAGGTCACAGATGTAAGAAGATAGAGCAGAACCCTCTCCCAGGAGGGACCGGGAGTTTAGTCCACAGCTGCACAATAGAGGGTTTCATACTTACACAGTATGAGAAGTGTTCTGGGGTTAGTATTTAAATCATCTGAAGGTCTGATTCCAAATCCAATTTATTTTGCTGCCTAGATTTAGTGGCTTTCCTAACTGAGAAAGTGTCACACTAAGGAATGCAGGTGTATTTGAAAGAAGTACCTTTACCTTTCACCAAATCACTATTCCTGACTGTCAGGGTCTTTCAAAGGACTTTTTCCTTCTGTTTTAAAATGAAGTATAACTTCTGCATAATGAACTATATAATTTTATTTGTACAATTTCATTTTCCCTATATTTCACATGCATACACAACACATAGTCCCACATGCACTGGCAGGATAAGGATAGGAAATAGGATTTCCAGCAGACTACAGCAGCCCTTGCTTTTATGTGTAATGGTACAACCTTCCTGACACCTGTCTCTGTGAACATACACACATGCTGATGTGTAGTGCACGGTCACTGCACACACACACACACACACAGGCTAATCTGTAGTGCATGGGTCACTGCACACACACACATACTGATCTGTAGTGGGTGGTCATTGCACACACACACACACACACACACACACACACACACACGGAGGCTGATCTGTAGTGGATGGTCACTGTTGTTCACATGCATGCTGAGCTGTAGTGAGTGGTCACTGCACATGCCAATCTGTAGCAGTGTACCCAGTTATCTAGGGAGGAGCTGGGCAGCAGGGTTACAATCCCATCTGAAGGGCATCCCTGTTCAGTAGTCTACTTTCAGGGCTGCTCTACGTGGGCTTTCATATATAGAAGCAGCACTGCCTCTAAAGAAAGCAAATCAGGAACTGCCAGACCTTTTTCTTTTTTATTGGTATACCCATTTCCCAGCATAATATAAAAACATAAGCCATAGCACCAAGCTACAAGGAAGAGAAATAAAAGCCCAAGAATGCAAACCATTATGTTTTCTTTTCTGTAACACTACCCAATAGCAGAGTACAAGATATTACGTTTTTTCATTTCCATCATATTTAAAGCTTGTGAAGACAGTTTCTGTAATTTTATAAAACCTATTATTAAAGCTCTTTAACACACAAACTTGCTATAAAAGTGATATGTATTTTACAGAAGATTCCCAAAAGTCCTTGTCACCATAATCACAGGCTGTCGCAGCATTTGCAACCAGAAATGACAGCAATTTCAAAAAGCAAGAATGGGTTTTCAAGTATATTGTATTTACGAATTTACTGTGGTTGTCACTCAAACATTCTGATTATTAGTTTGTGGTATTATCAGAAAATTGAAGTCAATTGATCAAAAAAAGAAGGCACATCCTGAGTATCCTGTACAATAGAGGTTTTATTAACTTGCTCTGATAGACACAAACTGCTTCATTTTGTTCCAAATATTTATAACATAGCCACTTGCTGAGTTTTTTATTTGAAGTGCCTATTTTTTGACTGCTTATACAATGCATAGATCAGACACATTTAAGAAAATATTTTATGCTTCTACTTTTGTGTGTGTGGCCATGAGAATGTGGAGATCAAAGGACAACTTGTAGGAGTGGTTCTCTCCCTCTGCCACATAGGCCTAAGGGACTGAGCTCAGGTTGTCAGGCTAAGCCATCTTCCTGCTCCTCAGGCACACTAATTAGCTTGCTGATAATNGTATTTTTGGAGAAGCCAAGAGAGGGAAATTCCAGGTTTGTCAAGCACAGGCGACTCTGTGGCTTAGAGAATATTTCAACTACAAAAGGAAGGGAGTCCAAGGCCTCTCTGCCCACCTCAGACCTCTAACTTTCTCCTTCATTACAGACTCTTAGGAAATGTTCAAGTCTTATTTTCAAAGGTAAAGAAGTTGGCACCCTGGCCTTCAGAATAAATAGTAATCANAAATGGCTAATTGCTGTGCTGTGCGGGTGGCTTTTACTAATTAGCTGGAGAGATCAGAACATTAGAAGTGATTACTTCATTAGAATACTCACTAAGCACCTTTAGCTGTGGTGCTGCAGGATGCACACAGCAAGCACAAGTCTAACTGAGTAGGGATTGGTCCATGGAAGACAGAAACAGTGAGGACAATTCTAACCTGAGTAGGGATTGTCCATGGAGGACAGACAGTGAGGACAATTCTAACCTGAGTAGGGATTGGTGCATGGAAGACAGAAACAGTGAGGACAATTCTAACCTGAGTGGGGATTGGTCCATGGAAGACAGAAACAGTGGGGACAATTCTAACCTGAGTGGGGATGGCTCCATGGAGGACAGACAGTGAGGACAATTCTAATCTGAGTAGGCATGGCTCTCTTAAAAATTCCTATCAGCTGTTGCTCNATCCAAACACAGGCCATTGGCATATATGCAGCTAATGGTTTACTAGAGGCTCCCTAGGTGATGCGGATTCCCACTTCAGAGTTTTCAGGAAGCTGACACTGGAGAAAAGCTTCAGTAGAGTCCTGGTCCAGACTCATGGGGTTCCAGATCCAAGAATTGTACAGGAAGGGCAGAGAGGTCCAGAGGAGACATAGAGGATGAAGAGAATCCTTGCAGGAGTTTTGAAGGGGAAGTGACAGGAACCAATACTCATCTTACATAAGAGATGATAAGCAACGGAAGCTCCATTCTGAATTAATCATCCTTAAAAAAGACTGTGGGGAAGGGGAGCTCTAGAGGAGGCTAACAGCTACTACAAGAAGGACGTGGGGAAAATGGGGGCTTTAACTGGGGAGGTGGGAGGAGGGCAATTCAAGGGGAGAGATTAAAAATACCAAGGATGTTTGAAAAGCAATAGGGAATCATATTGTTTTAGTTAGAAATACATATATAACGTGCATATGCGTAAACANACACGTATAATTTTAAGATGAATTTATGCCACTTGGGGTGATAATGCTCCCTCTAAAAGCCATAGACTATCTAACAGAAATCCCAGTAATAGGCACGGGAATCCTCCCTTAGAGAGTTGTTGGTCAGGTGAATCCAAGAGACTCTCAAAATAACATAGGCTACNGCTGTAGCCCTTGGCTGCTTCCCCAAACCTGAAGGTAAAATTCTATTGGCAAGACGCCCACACTTCAAACACAGGACTTGGAGAAACTGAGATGCAACTGACCTGAAAGCCTGATCCCTGAAGACTAACTCTCATAGTAACAGAAGATGCTATTCAAGCTGCCAAGAGAGAAAAGTAATCAATAGTTCTACTCATTGGTAAAGCCTATGAACTTCAATGACCAGCANAACAAGATATCCCTAATGACACAATAGAGGTGCTTCATCTAATTAGGGATAACACCGACACAATCAGAGGGAAATCATGCCTGGTACTGTAAACCTAGCCAACTACCAGTGGCTGGAGGAGCACAGACCCTAGAAGAGAACCTGCCATTTTCCTAAACCAATACAATTTCTGTTTTCTAAATACTTAATCCCCAATGCTATACACACACACACACACACACACACACACACACACACACACACACACACTTTTTTGCAACAAATGGAGACTATCTAATGCAACTAGTCAAAATGCAGAACATGAAACCCAGCCCCAAATGATATACCTATAATGTAAACCCTACACCCAAGGCTCAGGGCACATCACGGAAATGGGGTCGGAAAGACTGTGAGAACCAGAGGATGAAGATGGCTGCTGCTAGATAGTGTCTTGTAGACATGACAAGGAAGCTGTACCCATGAAATCTCAACAATGTGGTTGCCTGCACACACCTTCATAATGGTAATACCAGCTGAGATGACAACATGGATGGGAAAAATCTCACAAGATCCTAGAAGAGCTACAGGAAACTAATAGCTGCCAGGAGAGGGAGAATCAGTTAGGCAACCCTGAGTAGTCAGCTTTTACACATGAACAACACTAAGTGGAAAATATACTAAATAACAGTTGAAGAAGAGATCATGAATTTGAGGGGCTGTGGGGACACAGGAGGAGTAGAGGGAGGGGTAGAAATGATGTGAAAACAATACACTTGTGGGAAATTCTCAAAAAAATTACATAAAACTAAACAAAACTGTCTTTTAGTTCTAGCCACATAAAAAAAGCATCTGAATGGTGCTGCTTTTCATCAAACCAGAAACAAATTTATAACAGTGATATATAAAGGAGAGGATACTTGAAATACAGATTTTTTTTTTCAACTCAGCTCTCAGAATTATTTTAATTGCTCAAAATTAGTAGCTAGGAGCTATAATCTATTTTATCCTACACCTCTGTAACACAAAGAAAAGCAAAGAAATTTAAAAACACCCCAAATCCAGAAAGGTGGGCTAAGAAATGTGGGTGGTGGAAGTGAATGACGAAAAGCCGTGTCTTCGCATCTTCTTGTCTCCTCAGCACCCCCATCCATCTGTCATCTCTCACGCCCAGTAAATTATGTACTGCACAAGCATGAGGAACTATGTCAAAAAGCTGAAGGTAGCAGTACACTCCTAGAACCCCAGCATCAGGAGAACGAAACAAGTGGATCCCTGAAGCTCACTGGCCAGCCAGCCTAGCCAAAACAATGGGTTCCAGGTCCAGTGAGAGACACTGTGGCCAAATAAATAAATAAAATAAAGGTTGAAAGCAGTCAAGGAAGATACCTGACAGCAACTTCAGGCTGCCACACTTGTGTGCACCCATGTGCACGTACACTAGCACACAAAGGTGCACATATCCAACTAATAAGCACAACTCACCAGCGTGAGTTGCAAAATCCCCATGTTACACAATACATCTAAAGGCCAACAGCAGCTTTACAGCTGACTGCAGCCACTCCAATTTCAGTGTGTTAGCTGGGAAGAGACACCCTGATCCTGGGGAGGGCAGGGCTAGCAACAATAATTTCCATTACACAATGGTTTTCCATTAAAAATATCCACCCCCCCTACAAGTGGCCTTGAGCACCTGGACTAAGGACAAAATGACCTCTGGGTTTCTTTTCAGACAACTCTGTCCTTAGCCTCACTACTGTGACTCTGATCTCTTGGATCCAGGAAACAGGGCTTACACTATCAAGGCACCTTCGATGGTGACTTAAACCCTGTAAGTGGTCCAAATTTAACATTTGGAACTTATCTGGACTTTGGCTTTCTGTTGTGATGAGTGCTATAAATCAGCAGGAAAGCATAGCACTGACCCTTTTCCCAGTTCAACTTAACAACACGGACTTGCTTATGTCACAGAGGGCAGTGCACCCACCCATCCAAATCTCATGGCAACCCTCAAGTGTCATCCAGCCTCACCTTCAAGACCCAGTGAATGAATCTAGAAGGTTTTCTACACATTTGCTTTACTAGACCAGGATTCTGACTACTGAGCGAGGCTTTCTTTAGTTTTGAATAGGTATTGGGTGATAACATGACAACTGCCAGGATAAACAAAGGAAACTGATAATCCAAATTTTAATATTTGCTGTAAATTTATGTTCTCAGATACGGAGCTTGTACCCCTGTGCAGACGGCTGGACCTCTGAGAANTGGGTCTGCTCACTAGACAAAGATTGCTTTCAGCAGACTGAGTCAGACAGCATCACAGGTCAAGCCCTCAAATGCTCTGGGAACACTTTTAGACAGAACTACTGAAGAGACACAGCCATTTCAGGGCTAGCATTAACCCAGTGTAACAGGCCACAAAGGAGCACTGAACAGACACACGGAGAAAAGTATGCCCAACCAGGGTTCTTGTAGGACCTCTTCCTTTTACCCGATTGTTTACTACTGTGCAAAAGGCTGTAAAGTGTGAAATCAGTTTTGGAAAGAGTCTCTTAGATTTATAGCTAGACAAAATGGGGTAAAGTGAGGGGGGAAATCCCTAATACTTTCCATAGTACTGCAGAAGCTTAAGTTCCACAGGTTCAATACAGATACAAATTACTACAGAATATACACGTATACTTTTTCCAGTGCCTCACTACCTGGAAGGGACTGCTACAGAGAGCAGGGACACACCCTCTATCACCCAGCAGACAGGAATAGTGGTATTCAGGAAGTGCTCAGCAGGTGCTAGCTCCAAAACAGAACCATGGTATCCTTGGTACATAAGAGGCACTAGGTACTAACACTGCTCAGCCAACTACAGAACAGATTTCTAGATAAGCTTTACTGACAGAGACCACAGAAATCTGGGCACGATGAAGTGGGCAGAGACACTGTGTAGGGAGAGGAAGAGAACCGAGAGGAAGATTTCCTTTCATATCACTTCTGCCTTCCAATGGCTGGTCCTTCTTGGACTGAATATGATAACGCAGCACTCCACCAGAACACAAGATCACAGGGTATCCTTTGAGACCAGAAGTCTATTCCAGGGATTAAGTAACACAACAACACAACTACTACTGTAATGAAATGAAACATCAGATTATTCAGATTGAGTCCCTAAAATTTTAAATCTAAAACTATCTTATTGATGACCCTTGAAAATTGCTGGGAAACTTGTTTGGAAATAGCTAAACAAGGAAGGCACATTGTCCTGTCCTTCCCGTATGAAGGAACCAAACAACTTAGGGAGAAAAGGTTTTTGAAAATTTGTTTAGTTTTCTAGCTAAGAATCAATACTTTGCATCTCTTAATAAGAAATAGATTATCTAGGTGAAATGGAGGGAAAGGAAGAGACATTCTTGTCTCAGGTGGCCGTAACTCAGGAGTTAGAGCACCAGACACTTTCTGTCACCCACAACTTCAACTGAGTCAGCGGTTCTGTTCCAGGTCCTTGGCTTACTGACTCCAAGACTGAGGTCTAGAAAACACCAGAAAGGTGGATTTTAAACGGGGTTTTTACTATTGAGAGAAGGCTTAAAGGAGAAAGATGAAAGCTCTGTAGCAGAAAGCATAGCTCCAGAAAGCAAGTGAAACTCNGTAGGGCCCACGAGAGGGTCTCCAGAAATGGGAGATGAGCTCCTANATGGAAGGGCCCCACAAGAGGGAAAACCCCGTTGGGTGGCTTTTCTAGGGGCTTCTTATAGGGCTCAGGAGAGAAACCTGACAAAGACTGAGATGGTTTCTAATGAGATTGGCTAGTTTCTTTGAGCTTACTGTAAGCCAACCAATTAGGGCACCTCTATCTCTGTGGCTCAACCAGTTTCTGAGCTGCTCAACTCAGTCAGGGGGGAAGCCCTCCCGAGCTCAACCCCACCCTGTCTGTCTCTGACTTGCTCTACTAGCTGCTGACCTTGACTGTCTGCTAGCCATTAGCCCTGCCTGACACTGCAGCACCTGCACCTTGCAGGTATTGCTGGTCTTAGAGGATGCCGGGTCTGCTGGCCATGAATTAGACTGTTCCCTTTATTCTCACATTTACATTATCAGCGTGTAGTTTATTATGGATCTTTTTCCTCTATTGCCAATGGGTAGTTAACTCCTAGCATAGTTACCAAGATGTACCTGGANTTTTTCTTGGTTACCTCATGTTTAACTCCTTTTCCATGGGGTGCTCTTCCTGGACCAAACGGGAGACAAATGTTATAAGCCATTCTTACAGTTTGCTCCACCGAACTGTATTATTAGCTGCATTAGAAGCAGGAACATGTGAAGGAATACAACACCTTGCTCATGTTCCTTGAAGGGGAAGGGGTGCTTTGTGGGAGCCAGCCAGCACTAATCTTGCCTTCCCAGAACCCTGTCTTTCCTTTTATTTAGTCAGCTAGGCTTATCTCATACCCAGCCTCCTCCTCGTTTACCTTCCTCAGCATTCCTGGCCCAGCTATTTTAACCTGCACCCTCTCTTTTAATTCTAATGTCTATTCTCTCCATAACAGTGGGTTGGGGATGTAGCTGTGTGGTAGAAAACTTGCCTCACATGCAGAGGGTGTAGGCACTGGCTAACATCCAGTAGAAGGGAGGAAGAGAGACATTTTTACATTTGAGTTGTATCTTCTCAAGTATTAACAATGAGATTTCAAAAACAAAGAACAGAAAGAGGAGCAGGTGGGGCAGCTCAGTGGGTAAAAGGCCTTGCTAATGACCTGTGCTCAAGCCACAGAACCCAAGTACAAAGTTGGATGTGGTACCACTCATCTGTAATCCTAGCATTGTTACAGTGAGATGGGAGGCAGACAGGAGAAACTTCTGGAAGCTATTGAGCCAGATAACCTGGAGATTGCAGTGTGGCAGAAACAAATGAGATCCTGCCTTATAAAACCAGGTTGGAAGGAGGGAGCCTGCTTCTGGCCAGTCTGCTGACTGCCACACCTGTGTTAGGGCATATGCATTCTCCATTCTTTGCACACACACTAAAAAAGAAAGAAAGAGATAGATCATGGCACAAATCATCAGTGGGGATGAATCATTAGATACAAGTTTAATGAACCATTAAAAGGATTGTCCAAATAACACTTGGATTCAATTTTCAACCCTAACACAACAAACAGGAAGAATAACAACAACCTTGGATACTATGGCGCTTCCACTGTAAGTAAACTTACATGGAAACAGAATTTAACCTAACACTTTTTATTAATTTATGGGAAACACAAAGAACAGAAAACAGCATGGAGAAACAATCTTAAAATCCAGGACTTCTGAAAATCCACACAACGAAGACCCTGATTTATTTAACAAATATGCTGGAAAGGGAGACCCTAGTGAGTTAAACAAAATTAATCAAACAACCAACAAAAANAAGGATGCATCAACCAAAGCAGTACAGAGAGCCACAGTTACCCTGCACATACCTTCTGTATAACAGGCATCTAGAATTTGAACAGTAGACTTACTATTAATTTTCTTCCAAGTCTTATTAAGGTATTATGATTGGTTATATTTCATTTGGAAAAAAATCAGTCCTTAAGTGATTTGCATATAGAAGACATGATCTAATATCTGGGATTTACTTCAAAATAACAGATCCTGGGGGCAATAGGAACCCAGAAGTGCAGACAGAATACACAGGGCAAGGGCCAGTTACTGCTGGAGTTGGTCAAGAGGTCAATCAAGATTTGTTATTCTGTTCTATTCTGAAATTGTCTATGATAAAACCTAAAAGAATGACTTAGATTTGCACAATAGGACATTAGTTTACCCTCACAGCATAGTTTATGGCTATCAATTTAATACATAATAAATACTTCAGCAGATAAAACATGCAAAAAAGAAATATGCAAGCCACAGTCCATCTCAAGGTTAATCAATTTCACATTGAGGACAAGTAAGGCCAAAATTAAGCTTTATTGAAAAATGCTTGGCAGACAAAGAAATTATAACCAAATGTCCAAAGCATTGTACGAATGGTTTTATGGCATTGACTATAATATATTAAACTGTCTGTTAAAGGAGACAAAGTCTGAAAAACAAAATGAGTTTACACAATGAAGTTGTGATCTAGAAAGATGAACAGCTAGGCTTATCCTCTTTCGAAAATGGAAAACTGTTTTTTCCACTTTTTGAACAGATCAAATATAGGACCATTAAAACATCCTCACAAAACCTCTTAGGTGAAGCAAGAGACATCCTGGGAGTTATGAAAGCTTTTCCTTCAGAGTTCTGGACAGAGAAGGATGAAGGACTGGGGCATTTCTTCAGGGATGAGGTCCACTCAGTTGGCATCTGTTTTCACCTAAAGCAGCATTCATACTGAGCTGAGCTGCTCACAGCAGGAGTCCAGGAATCCAGGAAGAGTGGACCCAACACCAGCACACATTCCACATCCAGAGAAGAAACCTACTTTTGAAAAGTACTCAAGCATATAATATATGATCCGAAAGGCTCAAAGAATTACCACACGTGTTCTAGAGAGGCGGTGCTGCCTTTAGGAGACCCTTAGTGCTAAGTGCATTGTAAATACTCTGACCCACTGTCTGTTATTTTTGTAACTGCTACGGTATTTAATAACAAAGTTCCCTTCTTTGACATTTACTGAATAAGAATAGTTGATTCCCCTTGCTCATAGAATCCCTCTTCCCTCTCTTCGACTGGACTCCTGGAGCTCAGCCTGGTGCTGGCTGTGGATCTCTACATCTGCTTCCATCAGTTACTGGACCTGCCTCAACTCTATGATGACAGTTAGGGTATTCACCAATATGATTATGGGGTAAGCCAGCTCAGGCACCCTCTCACTATTGCTAGTAGTCTAAGCTGGGGTTGTCCTTGTGGATTCCTGGGAACTTCCTTAGCACCAGGTTTCTCCCTATCCCCGTGATGTCTCCCTCTATCAAGACATCTTTTTCATTGCTCTCCCACTCTGTCCCTGTTTCAGCTTGACCATCCCATTCCCTTATGGGAAACGTACAGAGACAACCGAACCAAGCTAGTGGGAACTCATGAACTTAGACCAACAGCTATGGAGCCTCCATGGGACTGGACTAGGCCCTCTGCATAAGCGAGATAGTTGTGTAGCTTGGTCTGCTCAAGGGATCCTCTGGCAGTAGGATCAGGATCTATCTCTGGTACATGAGCATGTTTTTTGGAGCCCATTACCTATGGTGGGACACCTTGCACAGCCTTGATGCAAGGGAAGGGGCTTGGACCTGCCTCAACTGAATGTACAAGGCTTTGCTGACTCCCCATGGGAGGCCTTACCTTTTTGGAGGAGGGAATGGGGGATGGGTTGGGGGAGCAGGCTGGGAGGGTAGAAGGGGGGAAGAGAGAGGGATCTATGGTTGGTATGTAAAATGAATAAAAAATTTCTTAATAAAGAAAAAAAGAATAGTTGATTCAATCTGATATTCTGTTGAAAACATCTATTCATCTAAAAACTATAGTGTAAACTGGCATTTTAATTGCTGTTAATTTTCCCATTGTACCTTGCTGGAGGAATTTTGTCAGAGTGTTTCTTGTGAATTAACACACTAATTGCTGAGAGTCTATCAGAGAACACATGCTGTGAGTCGAGTCCTACAGAGGGTGGACACAGCATAGGATAAAACAAGCTTAGGCAGGGCAAAGAGCCAGGGGAACACCAGGAGAGAAGTCCTGAGCCAGGCTCAAGCAATTGAAGGTGTGCTCTGTGTCCCATCTAGAGGCCTCAGCTGGGGCTGGCAGGGGAGTGGGAAGTCCAGTGGAGGAAACACTATGTACAAGGACCTCTGGGAAATAATGCCATGCACTGGGACTGAGAATAACTGCATGGCTGGGTGCTAGGTACAAGAATATCTCATATTGAGCAATGAGGCTGGAGAGGGACACAGGGTCAGCTCATGACCAGCACTGAAGCTATGTATGTCCATGAAACGAGGGGGACTCTTTTGGAAACCTCCAAACATCTCAAGTTATTGCCAAAGCTACTGGTTGCTCTCTATAAACTGACAGTAAAACCCTATTGCTGATGACAACACTTCCATATTTCACTGAACACGGAGAAGTCAAGCTTCTACTGACTAGTGTTCATGGAAGTACTGGAAGGTGTTCTGAATGCTACCAGAGGAAAACAGTAAACACCAACCCAGCTACAAACCCTTCCCTCTACAATGGTGACTGCCTGTGTGATGTGCTGATGCAGAAGTGGCACAAATGTGGGAGTAACCTACCACTCTGATTGGATCTAAGACCCACTACTCCATGAGATGGAAACCATACCTGACACTGCTCAGGTAGCTAAGAACCTAGACTGGGTAGACCACAGGCACCAGGAAAACCCAATACTATTGTTCTACTAAAGGAACAAACCAGTAAGATGATTCCTAAGGACACTGCTATATCTACAGATCAGTGCCTTGCCCTGCNGTCATCATCAGAAAAGCTTCCTCTTACAGCAGATGGGAAAAAATGCAGAGACCCACAACTGGACAATGTGCAGAGAATAAGAGGTTTGGGAACACTCAGTCCTAAATGGGATGTTGTAATCAAACCTATCCCCTCCGGGCTCACGGAGCTATATGGAAGAAGAAATGGAAAGATTGTTGGAGCCAGAGGGGATGGGTGATTCCAAGGAAACAGTGTCTTCCAGATCTAACAGGNATGAGGTACATATGAACTTACAGAGACTGTGGCAGCATGCACAGGGCCTGCACAGGTTCAAGTCAGACTGTGTCCCAGTGCTGTAAAGGAAAAGTGGACATGGGCTACCACCCTTATCCAAGAAGCTATCTCCAGTTAACATCTGCTTGCAAAACAAACAAAAAAGCAAGCAAACAAACAAAAAATAGTTTTCTCCAATGGAGTCTCACAGGGAGAGAGGCTAGGGCCTGGGAAAGGGTATAATGAGTCTCTACAGGCTAGTGGCAGGCAAGGAGGGGGACACAGAGGGACACAGCAAAAGACAGAAGGACACACACAGAGAGACACAAAGAGGGGAGGGAGAAAGAGGGGCACACACAGGTGCAAACAGAGGGGACTGACTGCTAGATTCCATTACCTAGAAACCCAGAAGGTATTTAGGGAGAAATACTTCAAAGTTCATTTATAGTTTACAAGTTGTCTTTACAACTGACCCTTCTGAAGTGTTAGCAGAAGTATTTCACTTGTATAGGAATTAATACTGAAACGTTTAGCTGAAATAAATGCTTTGTTAATGGGGTAGCATAATTTTATTTGCTGACATCAATCATACCTTTTTTGTATACTCAGAGCTGATATTAGTCACACATTCATTATGCTTATTGATTACAATTAATACAGCAATACAGTGTATCAATAATTACAAATAATATTAAGTCACATGAACATCACTTAGGAAGGTAAATGATGAGTGCTTTATAAAGGACCTTGAAGAGTAAATTAGCCTCTTCTACCACTTCTCTCGTGTAAGGATACAGGCTTTGTCCTCTCTGAAGGACACAGCTACACAGTACCACTGAATCTACACCTTGATCTTAGACTCCCAACCTTATTCTTCATAAACTACCTGGATGGATGCATTTTCTTATAGTAGNACAGAGGAATGAGTGCACAGAGGAAAAGGCAGAGCCACAAACATTTATTTTAATGATTAATTATTAGGGAGCAATATCAAGGTTATCTTTAGTGTTCAAATTTTTCAAAATCAAATGAAAAATCCAATTTTTCCTTATCTCCACTCCTCTAGCATCTTTTTTATTCTCTAGAATTTTAAGTGGAGCCTGAGCTCCAAATGATTCATGTGACAACATACAACAGACGATAACCGAACTGTGTAATGTCTCTCATACAGNTCAGTGAAAATATGCCAGACAGACCCCAAAGATAGAGATCTGAAGGCACAGTCGAAGTTGCTCTGGCAAAATCAAATACAGACATGGAAGAGTATGTCCTTACTATGTCATGTGAGTAGTACACACCTGTTCTGTCTCAGACTTAGGAATCACTGCCTAACCCATCACTCCAGCAGCAGATATCTAATAACTCTAAGAGCTCAGTCATGGGTCAGGGTACTATGGGTTGTGTCTGACCCATCATGAGGAGTTAGAATCACACTGCTCTGAACCACAAACATCACCTACTCAAACTTTTGACTGTAGTGTGATTCCAGAGTGTTACTAGACATTTCATGTCATAACATCTGTGAATCTCTAAATACCCATCAGAAATCCACATATTACAACTAATATAAAGCACTTGAAATAACAATCAATTATGCACTTTACCTGGACAAAACGGTTAAGTTTAAATTCATTTATTAAATACTTTAAAGAATGTTTATAAATTTAAGTTTATATGCATGATAGATTAAAAAAAACAGCTAAAAACAGTAGTTTAGAGAAAATTTAAAGTAAGTCCCCCCCCGATATGCTTCTAATACCTGAACTTGCATATATATTTGACACTGAGAAACCAACAATATTTTCAAGTTTGTTAAAATTCATAAACTGTAAATACTCAAGAAGCTNCTAATAATCATGGGTAATAGAACACCTAAAAATCTAAGAGCAGTCAGTTATGTGACACAAAAGTAGCAAGAATAACTTTAGTGACATATCCACCAACAGAAAGGTATATAAGTATCTGTCAGGTTGAAAAAAAACATAGCTATAGTTTTAGCAAAAATTTCTTAAATTATGAAATTATTCAACTAGATTTTTTAAAGTTATTGCATATAGTATTGGAAACACAATTTACTGCTAACTCCTGTAATCAGTAATTAGATACCTATGCAGTTTGTACAATTCAGTTTCTGGAGATGAAAACTCTAAAAACAATATTAAAGTTGTTGACTGAAATATTTTAGAATGGTTAATTTTGACCAATCACTTGACATGAGGGCCCAGCTTTTAACCAACAAAAACTCACTAAATGACTACACAAGACTGAGGTTCAGTTGTAATCAGCAAGTCAAAACTACACAAANACAAAACTAAATGATGTTAAAAAGCAAAATAAACTTCTTAGTGCATTTGCAATGTGAGAAATGCAAACTGTTGACAGTGCCATAAAGGAGGCTTATCTTACAATTAAGAACAAACTGGGTAAAAACGCCACAAAGCCAGACAGAATCTTTATGCTGAAAAGTCTGAGGCTATTAATTATTATTAAGATAAACTTTATGATTAAATATTTCACACCCTAATCCTAATCCGCAAGTGTCGTGGTTGGAAGAACTTGAGGATAACAGAGAAGTCAGACCTTGGTTACCTGAGCTAAAAACATGACAGTAGAGGATGTGGAACTGTGAAGTCCTACTAGCTCAATGAACTCAACCAAACTTCACCTGGTACTGCCATTCACACATCTCTTCCCCTCTGCTTAATTACAATGAAGTGTTGTCACAGGATCCACACCACATGAAAATGGCCAGCAGACACTGCACCTGAAGTGCTGGGACCTCACAATGCTCTCTGGGGAGAGTAGGACTTCAAGGGTGTCTGTGCCCGTTCCAAAGATGTCTCTAGAGAAGGAAGTGAGACAAAAACCTGGTTCTCCCCCAACAGGGACGCCTCACCGCCACTGCCAGCATNTACTATTATGGAGCCCTACTGTTGGCCATAAGCAGCAGTAGTCAGAGAGCTGAGGAAAAGGAAGTTTTCCTCTGCCACAGTGCAAGTTGCTACTGTTCCTCAGGGCCAGTGGGGCTTTTCATGAAGACAGACATGAACCCCTGACAACAGTGACTGAAACTCAGTTGCAATTCTAACTTGTTGAAGTTTAGTAAAGCAGTTGTACCATGAGCCACAACAACAAAAAGTCTTCACATAAGTAGACACATAGCAATAGGATANAACAGAAGGCCAAGATANAAATCCACAAAACTTAAATAGCCTGACTTTCAACACAGGTCTAAAAAAATATGCACTGGATAAAAAGGCAAACCTTTCACCAAATGCTGCTGGATGGATATATTCAGAAGAATATTTTGTCATTCTGTACACGAATCAATTCACAATAGATTAAAAGAAAAAAATAACCTCCATAAAAACTTGAAAACTTTGAAAGTACTAGAAATTACAGGAAAAACACTTCAAGATATTGTCAATGGTATTTCTATGATAGGACTTTAATAGCTTAGGAAATAAGAACAAGAACTGCCAAAAGGGACTCCACCAGATCTGAAAGCTTCTGGATAGCCGAGGNAAACAATCAGGACAGTGAAGAGACAGCCTACAGAATGAGGGATGCAGGGATGGGGAGACCCAGCTCTTCACATGATACAGAATACTAAGAACCCCACTCCCAACAGCCTTCAACTATCCAATCAATAAGTGGGCCATGGATAGAAAGTCTCAAAAGAAGCACAAATAGCCAGCAAATATATGAAAACATATTCAAGCCAGGTAGTGGTGGAGCACACCTTTAATCCCAGCACTCAGGAGGCAGAGAAAGGTGGATCTCTGTGAGTTCAAGGCTAGCCTGATCTACAAAGCAAGTTCCAGAACAGCCAAACCTATACAGAGAATCCCTNTTTCATTTGCTTCCTGAGTTTCATGGTCACCACTCCTTCTTTACAGAAGGGAACTTTTCAATTTTTAAGAAGTAGCTACATAACATGGAGGTAAAAGTAAGGAAGAAAGAAAGAAGGAAAAGAAAAAATATTGGATCTAAGCTATTAGGGAAATGCAAATAAAACATTACACTAAGATTTTCACCACAGCCACAATGATTATCAAGAAAATGATGTCAACAGATGTTAGAGAGGATTGGAAAGGGAGTTAAATTAGCTCAGGAATATAGAAATCAAGGTAGGGGTCCTCGAACACTAAAAGTACTGCTGTGTGATCCAGCTCTTCTACTCCCGGGTATACAGCTGAAGGAATCTAATCCTGCTCCACACGCAGGCCTGCAGAGCCATTTATTGTGGTTCTCNTACAACTCAAGCTTTAGGATCAGCCTGGGTGACTGTAACAGCGATAACAAAGTTTTTGTTGAACTGGCTTCTTTATAAAAAATCAGGTGTCCACAGGTGTGTGGATTTATGTCTAGGTATTCAGTTCAATTCCACTGATCAACGTGTCTGTGTTTATGGCAATACCATGAAGTTTTTATTACTCCAGTTCTTTAGTACAACTTGAGATCAGGGATAGTGATGCCTCCAGCAGTTCTTTTATTGTTCAGGATTGTTTTAGCATTCCTGGGTTTTTGTTTTTCCATACGAAGTTGAGAATTGTCCTTCAAGGTCTGTAAAGAATTGTTTTGGAATTTTGATGGGGATTGCACTGAATCTGTAGATTGCTTTTGGTAAGATGACCATTTTAAATGTGTTAATCCTACTGATCCATGAGCATGGAGGAATCTTACTGTCTGCTGATATCTTCTTCAATTTCTTTCTTCAAATACTTGAAGTTTTTATCATACAAGTCTTTCACTTGCTTGATTAGAGTTATTCCAAGATATTTTATATTATTTGTGGCTATTGTGAAAGGTATTGTTTCCTTGGTTTCTTTCTCTATCTGTCATTTGTACATAGGAGGGCTACTGATTTTTTTAAGTTAATCTTGTATCCCACCACATTACTGAATGTATTTATCAGCTGTAGGGGTTCTCTGATAGAATTTTTAGGGTCACTTATGTATCCTATCGTATCATCTGCAAATAATGATACTTTAACTTCTTCCTTTCCAATCTGTATCCCTTTGATCTCCTTCAGTTGTCTTATTGCTCTAGCTAAAACTTCAAGTACTATATTGACTAGATATGGAGAGAGCAGACTATCTGATTTTAGAAGAACTGTTTCGACTTTCCATTTAATTTGATGTTGCCTATAGGCTTGCTGTAGATTGCCTTTATTATGCTTAGGTATGTCCCCTGTATCACTAATCTCTCCAGGACTTTTATCATGAAGTGGTGTTGGATTGTATCAAAGGCCTTTTTCTGAATCTAGTGAGATGATCATGTTTTGTTTTGTTTTGTTCCTTTCAATTTGTTTATATGGTGGATTACATTTACTGATTTTCATATGTTGAAACATCCTGGCATTTCTGGGATGAAGCTTACTTGATCATGGTGGATGATCTTTTTGATGTGTTCCTGGATTCAGCTTACAAATATTTTATTGAGATTTTTTTGCATCTACGTTCATAAGGGAAATTGGGTCTGTAATTCTCTTTCTTTGTTGAGTCTTTATGTGATTTGGGTATCAGGGTAACTGCGGCCTCATGAAATGAATTTGGCAATGCTTCTTCTGTTTCTATTTTGTGGAATAATTTGAGGAGTAATGGCATTTGTACTTTGAAAATCTGGCAGAATTCTGAGCTAAAACCATCTGGGCCTGGGTTTATTTTGGTTGGGAGACTTTTAAAGATTGCTTCTACTTCCTGGGGGGAGGGGTAATAGGTCTATTTAAATTGTTTATCTGATTTTGATTTAACCTTGGTTGGTAAGTGGTAACTATCAAAAAAAATTGTCCATATCTTTTAGATTTTCCAACTTGGTGGAGAATAGGTTTTTAAATTATGTCTTTGATTTCCTCAGTGTCTGTTGCTTTGTCCCCCTTTTCATTTCTGATTCAATAATTTGGATATTCTCTCTCCATTTTTTAGTTACCTTGGATAAGGACTTGTCTATCTTTATTTTTCTCAAAGAACTCTTTGTATTGTTCTCTTTGTTTCTATTCTATT
>LZPO01035059.1:24053-37844 GCA_001675575.1 Neotoma lepida | reverse complement strand
AGGCAGGCAGAATGTGTTTTTGACAAAACAGCACTTTCCACTGAGCTGTTGAGGAGGAGCCTTGGAAAGGTTTTAGCTAAAGACACATTCCAGATGCAAGAGCAGCCATGACCTCAAAGGCTCAGTGCTCCCTTTGCTGTGCCTGGGGTTAGGATCCTTCCTAACCCCAGGCACAGCAAAGGGAGAAGCAGTCTCCTNACAGGGGTTAGGTAAAGGTTAAGGGAATGTAAATTATTCTGTCCCCTTCAAAGGCTCAGTGTGCAAATGCACAATGGGTTGAACTGTCAGAGCTGGGATGTGGGCTCCTGCTCCATCTTGACCCTCCTTTCCTCTTGAGAAAGTTCTGTGCTGAGCAGCTACAAAAGTCATCAGCACCATCAAGCCCACCACGCTAGCTGCCTTCTTCACTTGCATTTGACTAGAGGATGTTCTGGCTGAGTCCAGATGCACCACTTCAGTTGTGTTCATGTGACCCACAGGGTTTAGTTCTTTTTAACCCTGTGTGTACTCATGTGGCTTTTGAGGGGGGAGTCAAACACAAAATTAATTATCTTATGATTATTACTGCACTAGGGAAATCCAATTTTAAAAACAGACTATAGCCATCCTCCCCTAATAATCAATCTAGTCATTTTTCCAGGGTCCCTTTACAATGGCCAGGCTACCCAGCAGAGCTCTACTCTATGAGGTAGGCCACAGGAGGCTGTGCATGCTGACTTACTGACCAGGAAGGATCTAAAGCCAGCACCTGTTTTGTGCTGGAGGACTGAGAGTTGGTCAGTTTTTGTTTTTTAATGAAACAAGGACTTTAACTTTCTCAAACTGAACATACAGCTTTTTTTTTTTCCTTTGTACAAAATTAATTTGAGACAGAGCTCAAGCATGGGCATTAAGGTGACTTGATGTCTAACTTTCTACACCAATTTCATCAGTGGCTGATATCCCAGCAATTCTTTTACCATAACCTTTAAGCTTTCTATGATTATTAGATAGTTACCTGGAAGCGATTTTAAGATATAGCAAGGAATAATGCAAACAAGTAATTAGCATGGTGGCCCCAGTTAGTACAGCATTAACTTAACAAATAAAATCCCTTGTCCAAAACTTTGCAGTTTACAATATGCTTTAGTTCACAGAAGCACATTTACTTCTAAGCCCACACTATGAAGGCATTCTGCTCCTTCTTGGTGAAGGGGGACTCANGCCAAAGAGATTGTGGGTTCTCCCTAGGAGAGGCTCTGACTCTCAGGGATGCACTGCTCACTCGGCCGTGTCATCATTCAGGAGAGTGGTGTGTGCTATGGGCATAAGCCAGAGGAAACGTGAGATAGGCTGGTAACCATGTTAGACAGCTTATTTAACACAGTATCTCTTGTTGGATAGCTTTGCCAGTCACTTTAACACAGTATAGAGTTATCTGAGAGCAGCTGCCTAGATCAGATTGGCCTGTGGATGTCTGTGGAGGTTTGTCTTGTTAATTGATATGGTAGGGCCCAGCCCACTGTGGGCAGCACTACCCTAAACAAGCTGTACAAAATGCTAACGGGAATATAAGCCTGCTACCAGCCATCAAATGTTCCTTGAATCCTAATAAAAACCTGGAGCTACAATCATACCACAAAGACACATGCTCAACTATGTTCATAGCAGCATTATTTGTAATAGCCAGAACCTGGAAACAACCTAGATGCCCCTCAACTGAGGAATGGATTAAGAAAATGTGGTACATATACACAATGGAATACTACTCAGCAGAGAAAAACAATGACCATATGATATTTGCAGGCAAATGGATGGAACTAGAAAATATCATCCTGAGTGAGGTAACCCAGACTCAGAAGGACAAATATGGTATGTACTCACTAATAGGTGGATTCTAGATATAAACCAAAGGACAATCAGACTGCATCCCACAGATCCAGGGAGGCTACCTAGCAGGAAGGACCTTAGGATGACTGTGGCATAAAATAAGTTTTGGTTTTGCTCAATCACTGGGCATGCTTTAGTGAAACATTTCACTATTAGGATAAGAATTGGTACCATATCAAATTGATATACTGGCTGTACTTTTAGGAGGGGAGGCTAAAATCTTTTTAGATTATGGATTATCCTATAGAAAAAATGTCTGCCATAAATCAAACAGTGAGGAGGAAGATGAATAGGAATCTCACTTACACAACTTAAGTAAAATATAGCTCTCTGAACAAATGAAGATAGGTTTCTTCTGTATCCCAGAATCTAATCAATATTTATATGTATAATTCAGCTATTATTTGGCTTAAAAGGGCTTGTTGGGAAATATTATCATTTTTACTATTTTCTACAGAGAAAATATTTTCCAGTTTCAAATAACTCTGGACTTTTGAATTATAACCTGTATTTATGTTCAAGATATCTGTATATTATTTCTCCTGCAGTTGTACATCAAATGTTTTAATTAAAAAAACCTGGAACTAGACATTGGGGTAAATGTTGAAAGATCAGAGAGACAAAGGAAAAAGCCACAGCCACTTCTCACCTTNTCAACTCCACGAATCCTCTGACTGAATTTCCCTGAGTCCTCAGCCAAAAGGGGCCTAATTCCTGTCTCCTCACACCTTAGATGCCTTTCTCTGCCCAGCCATTTCACTTCCTTCCTAGTGCTGAGCTTAATGGCATGTGTGCTTCCCAAATACTGGTAACAAAAGCATGAGATCTCAAGTGCTGGGATTCAAGGCATGTGACTCTCAAGTACTAGAATTAAAGGTGTGTACCACCACTGCCTGAACCTTTAAGGCTAACTCTGTGGCTGGCTCTGTCCTCTGATCTTCAGTCAAGTTTTATTTAATACACAATATATTACCACATTTTCCCTTTTTTGTTTTCCCTAGTTTTGATTTCCCTAGTAAATTAGATATAAAACTTTAGAATCACAAATAAAGGATAGATAGAATATTTTAATTACACCAAATACAAATAGAGTAGATATTGTAACTATAATTCTTGCTTGATAACTGTTTTGTTATATGTAATTTTACCATATTAAAGTTAAAATCTTCCTTTTTGATTAGACAGAAAGGGCAAGTGCTGTGGGATGTCTTTCTGTATGCTGTGAATATGTTTTGCTTTCATTGGCTGATAAATAAAGCTCTTTGGCCAACGGCAATACAAAATAAGCTTAGGCGGTACATTCAAACTGACGACGGAGATGAAGGCAGGCAGAAGCTGCGAGCCACCACCAGGGGAAGCAAGATATGAGACAACAGGTAATGCCATGAAGCCATATGGCAAAACATAGATGAACAGAAATATGTTAATTTAAGATGAAAGAGCTAGCTAGCAAGGAGCCTGAGCTATAGGCCATACAGTTTGTAATCAATATAAGCCTCTGTGTGTTTACTTGGGACTAAGCGACTGCGGGACTGGGCAGGACACAGGAAAACTTTGGGCTACAATCAAACATTCTCTCCCATTGTTCTTGCTTGACTTCACTGGCTGTGTGTCCTTTGACTGAAAACAATGTTGTGTGAAACAGCNTTGAGTTCTTGCCCTGACTCCCCTCAATGATGAACTGTGACCTGGATTTCTAAAATAAAGAATTCCTGTCTTCTCATAAGCTGCTTTTGGTAAGAGTATTTTAACACAGCCACAGAAATAAAACTAGAATATTCAAATGACTTCAATATATAATCAATATAAAAACTATCTCATAGTATTTTATGTATCTCAGAAAGTGATGAGCTAAGTACTATATATATATATATATACTCTTTCTCTACAGATTTAGTGTGAGAGAGCTAATCAAAGAATACTTTTTATTTAAATGCAAATAATACAATCAACAGAACAAATTCAACCAATTAAAGATCCTCTGAAATAGATTCATAACTGATTTATTAAAAATAATGAACTTTCCCAACTCATCTCTTACATGATTTAACTTAGAAAATACTGGAGGTGGACGTGT
This sequence comes from Neotoma lepida, assembly GCA_001675575.1. Lineage (NCBI taxonomy): Eukaryota > Metazoa > Chordata > Mammalia > Rodentia > Cricetidae > Neotoma > Neotoma lepida. Next base: position 33,898 of record LZPO01035059.1, on the reverse strand, counting down.
CTCTTCTAAACTCAGAGAACACTAGCATCCATTTATACTGACCGGGAGTAGAACCTTGAACTCAGAGGAGACAGCCAGCCCCAACTTCTAAAGANAGACTGCTCAGAGCCCATGCAGGCTCCAGGAAAAGGAAAAATGCTGTGTGGGATCTCTGTTCCTGACTTACCAGTGCTTTATAATTTGTGGGGCCAAATCCGCTTTATTCTTGGCAGAAACTAGAAGTTCCATCCTCAGAATTTATTTGCTCTCCCTTGCAAAGGAGGACATGAAAGAAACTGGCAGTAGCTATAATTTTGAACAGCTATTTCCTGGGGCATGGGGACGCTTTCTGGCCAATAGGCTCTGGAGACAGTGGCTGCTCGGAGACTGCTCTGCTTTCTTCCCCACAGGAGTAAGACCTAAAGGAACCAGCAGGACAGCCACCCAGAAACTAGAAACCGGTGCAGAGGATCACAAAGACAGACAGTGACCCTGGGCACTGGCTGCATGCCAAGCTGTCCGGCCAGTGTGAGGAAAAAAGGCAACCACTGTCCTCCTGGGTAAGTCTCTGTTTCAGCAGTGACACAGTCCCTGTCAGACTGTTAGGGCACCCCTTGGACAAGCATGCAAAATTATGAAACATATTTTCAAAGGTGCTTGAAATTCTAAACCCACCCAGAAAGAGGATGTTTCTAGAATGTTCCTTCTAGAAACAGATCATGAGTCTGTTTGCTGCCTGACCTGTATGCAGCTGTCTGCAGATGCTTATGCTTCTTGATTTAGTTTTGGGGACAGAACCATCATTCTTCTATCTTGCTTTTCTGAAAACTTCAAGTTGCTAAGTAATTTGGAACTAAGCATTTCAGAATAAAGCACACTCTAGTTTTAAAAAGTAATGCAAACAAGTAGTGATACAGTAGTGATGCAGGCCAACATGACTCACTGTTTTCACTCATTTTAAATGTCTGTGATCAGCAGTAAGTAAAACCGACTTTGGGAAACAAGATTTTAAGATTATGTTACGATTTCTAGAAGCTAGTTAGAGTTATAATGTAAAATGAGTATGATCTTTATTAATATAAAAGCATTTATTTTGTATATAACAAACACTAACAATAAAAAAAATTTAAACTTACTAGAGAAGTCAGTCCTTCATTATCAACAATCCAATCTTCTTTTTCAGCCAATCTCTTTATTTCTACATGGAAAACAAGGACACATATACTTTCTATTATAATTATCTCACTGAACTTCAACAGAGACAAAAACATTCATGGGTTGTGGCTTTTAATTATTTTACGTAAGTTTGTGAAAAAAAAGATACAATGTAATATTGATGATTTGAGTACTTAGTTATGTATTGTTCACATTTTCTAACAAAATTTTTTTTTTTGTTTTTTGAGACAGTTTGTTTAGCCCTGTCTATCCTGGAACTTGCCCTGTAGACTAGGCTGGCCTTGAACTCAGAGATCCACCTGTCTCTGCCTCCCTAGTGCTGGGATTAAAGGCTCACGCAAATACTTTTGGGTTTTTTGTTTGTTTCTTTTTAACAGCACAGCCTAATTTGGAGCCTTCTAGACTAGGAGCAAAGATACCTTACAAAAGTGATTACTCACTTAGTATTCTTCACAAAGTGCTAGACATGTGCAAAATAAGCCTTCCAGTATTTCTGCTCTGAACTCTGTATAGTTTAGATTCAGTGTGAGTCCTCTTTCTCATTCCTGAATGGTGGCTGCCTCTCACTTGAGGAATGACACTTGCCCAAACTTTCAGCAGGGAGGCTTGCTTAGGTGAAGGCAGAAGGGAATNTTTCAATTCTTAACTGGATTCCATTCTCTTTCCTTTGATACAATGTATTAACTACCAATTCTACAGTGCAGGGCCTTCCAACAATTAAAATCCTGGTGGCAGATGATAACGGCCTATGCTGTTTATAACAATGTTCTTCTGGTTTTTTTTTTTAACATTTAATATTTCAATGGTTACTTTATAAAAATAACTTGGTGGCCTTTTGGTGGCTCTATATAGAAAATTCTGGAAAAGTTTTAAAGTATAAAAAAAGCATGTATCATTTCTAGTATCCATAGAAACACTGCCAGTGTTTTGATTTCACATGAATTTTAAAATTTACTTAGAAAATATCTACATGTTTTTAAACAGGGTCCATATTTTACATAAAATTTTCTATCCAGCAGTTTCTATTTAAAATTTGTTATAAAGATGTTCTTAAATTCTTAGTTTCTAGTACATCCACCTTAACTTCTGCAGTGTCTTAAATCTCAACTAAATTATTTTTAAAATACTTTAAAAAAAAAAAGAAAAAGTTCTATTCTACAATTAGAAATGAATAAATACATGCAAATTCCCCTGACACAAGTTTTCTCTTATTTTCAAGGCTTTGGAAGCTGGAAGGAAGTCAACTCAGATAACTTCGTTGAGTAAAAGTTATTAATTTTCCTAATATACCTTCTGCTGTATGTTGCAATGTCACCATTATACAACGTATACGGAGGTCCAAAATTAGGTCCTGGATAATCTGTAACATGTCATTGGGAATTTCCAGGGCAGTCAATGATTCATAAGTCAGCCTGGCAAACAAATAAAACACAACACCAGTGAGTAAATGGGGCCCCAAGCAATCCCTGCCACTGCTTGGACTGTCCCGTAATTACACTTTATAGTTTATGAGCAACAGCATTAGGTTGAAGGTTGAAAGTGGAGAGCACAGCAGGGACTGTACAGGGTCCTGACAATAGGTGGATACACATACAGTATGACACTCTCATCCAGCACAAACACCAGGAAAGCTTAAGAGCTGCTTGGTTAGATTATAGGTGAGAAATAGGAGAAGCAGCAGGACAGAGAGACAAAATTAATTCTTCATTGACAGGTGAAGCAACACATCCTACCCTGAGGTGTTGACCACCTTCAAAAAGCACTAATGCAAACAAATACATGTAAACCCACCAAGCCCTTTCAATGAGCNTGACTCCCATGGGTCCATACTTACCTTATAGTCTGGATAACATGTGCAAGCCACTGCCCTGAGAGCTCTGCCTGCACCTCCCAGCCTCCATACTGCCTTCCATCACCCTCTCTGAGGCTGAGTGGGAGCAGGGCTCCCCGGATCAGCTTCACCAGGGAGTGCATTACTTCCTGAATCATTTTCTAGGAAATGAAAAGCAAAACTGCATTATGATAATCTGGTAAAGATTGTGCTGAATGATAAAATGTATCTTGCCTATAAAGTCTTCAGTAGTGCTGGGAGAGAAAAGCCAGTGCTCTGAAGTTGACATTCTCATCCCTTGCTTACCTTGAAATCATTTTGTCTCTGCCTTACATTCTTCGATCTTTCGATCTGGCCTGACTTCTCAGCAGTCTTAGAAATTGAAAAACAAACAAATATTAGCTCTCTTTTAGAAATAACTTAGAAAAGTTAAGAAATGCTTTAACATCTATACATGAAGACATGGAACTTAATGGAATTAAATGAAATGCTAAGACATAACCAGAAAAACCTTTCTTATTCCAAAAGAAGTTAGCTTGCCTCTTTCTAAGTTCTGGTATAAATCTATGTACAAAACCAATAATTAAGTTGAAACTACAAATTTTTTAGGTGAATTGGGTGTGCCATTTTTCATCAACAATCTATACAATTAAACCATAGTGTATCATGTCCATGATGGTGTTCTTCCCATCATGCCTCGCTGGCACAAGAACAAAAGAAGAGTAAACTCTGAATTAACGGAATGATCCTCAGGACATTTGCTCCATTTCTTCTGTAAATATTTATTATAAACACAAGCACTATATCTGCCACTTTATTTTTATTTATAAATCATTGTCTTCTTTACAGTGAACTATACAGAATACACTCTACTATTCTAGAATTATTTATTTCTGTTTACTCATAAAGCCTATGTTTTTCTTTATTTAATGTAATGTGTGGNTAGTTTTCATAGTTAAGAGAAATCAGTTCAACTGAAATTCTTCTAGTTTCTTATTAATAAATATTCTGACAATCAAATATTACTACATAAAATACCCCAAAAGGACAAGCTTATGACCTTTTTAGATAAAGAAGCAATAACAAAACTCTGATATTTCATTAACACAATACAAATCTTAACCATTAAGTTTAAAATTTCAAGTATTGTTGGTTAAGGTTAAAGACATGTCAAAACACCTTTCAAGTTAAGAACAGGCACATCATGAATAATTACAGTATTACCTTNCAGTTAATGTAAGAATATAAGTAATGCTTTATATATGCATATATATTACACACATCCTAGAGACACAGCATGTGGAGCTGGCTTATATATGAACATTATTGACATGAATAAGTAAAAAGAGGGTTAGACTGTTTAAGAACAAGTATTCGACATATATATAACACACACTCTTTAACTTACATGTGCCTTAAAATTTCATATTAAGCTTTGAAGCTTTTATCATTTTTCCTTTGTAAAAATATACTTTTGCTTTGAAACTTAAAAATGTAAATTGCAAGTTTACCTCATAATCACTGAAAAAGTTAACTCCTGAGTTCACTGCCTTCTGCCATTCCAAATTCTTTGCAAAACAAGATGGATTATATCTTTATTTTCAATACAAATGAGAAATACCCAAAGTGTAGTAAGCAGGGAAGTGCCAAGATTAGGTATTCAGTAATGATAAGCAAGCCCTGAGTCAGCCTGAATGCTGCAAGGGGACAGGCCACGTGCACAGGTGAGATACTGCTGCAGCAAGACAGGTATCACACCAAAAATGCTTCTCTTTTCCACCCAGCCAGGGCTCTACTGACCTCATTTCTGCTTTGTCCAGCTTACTGAGTGATATACAGCAGCCTTCTGAATGCTGACATTTGTCAGATCTTAGTTGGGACACATTTTTCTCTTCTATCTTCTCTCACTAATTTTGCCTTAGTTCCAGATACTATCTCCTATACAAGTATCTGTAGCCCAAACCCTCTAGACTCATAGATCTCAATTACCTACTATCTCTTAAATAATTCACAGAAACCTCACATGCAGCACAGTAANAAACAAACCTGGCAGGTCTCCTCCAAGAAAGACTTTGTGAATGGCACCTTCTTAGCCAGAAACCTGTTTCATTGCTGTATCTAAATGCTTGCTTTCATTTCACCTACAATTCACCAGCAAGGCCTGCACACCACCTCTGAATGCAAACTACACCACTACTTTCTCTCCATCTCTACTGACAACACCTCTTCCATCCCTATTCCTCCTGAACACACAGCCCTATGGCTTCTTCCCATGAGTCTCTCCAAAAGGCAGCTGGCCCACTGTGCTTCCAGGCTCACCCCAACCCACTGATANCTAAGCCTGCTAGGACCTGTGAATGCCAGGGCTCTCCTTGGGGCTTCCCCTTGGTGATAGACGTGCTGTGTGAGCTCCTTTGTCTACTTCATGTATGCTGAGAAATCATGTCTTCTGAGTCCGTTTTCCTCTGCATCCCATTATTGACCATCTTCACTAGAAGCTTGGCTTTATTCTTTTGATNGACATTCACAGAATTAGGATGAGTTTTTAAAAATTAACTTTAAATTGGCTTCTTCAAGAGGGGAAGAGAGTAAAGTTTCTCTCAGTCATTGTTTTATTTACATGGTATCTGAGTATTTCAAAATGTATTTATGAATGTAGTCTATGTGTGTGCACATGTATAGCATGTAAATAAAAAAGTATGCATCAGTACTGTGGTTAAGATCCTATACTGAACATGCTTTCTAAAGCATTCCGACCTTCAATCTGTGCTGAGCTAAATGCTTTCCAAAATCACCTAGGTATCAAGTCTTGTTGTGACAGACTAGCCAGTCACCAGGGTATAGCATACTATACTTACTGTATTATACATAATATACTATACTATGCTACACTACACTATGCTACACTATGCTAAACTACAGTATGGCTCCTGAAAAGCCTGGTGAACTCAGTTCTTTCCTAGAGGCCTAACTGTCAACAAAATGGAGAGCAGAGGAGCTGAGAGTTTTGAGTGATGGCAACAGTTTACGATTGTTTTGATATTACAGAACTGAGCAATCCCAATATAGAATGTAGGTTCATAAGGTCTGCCCTATTTAAAAGCAAATCTAATTTTTTAGCTTTTAATAACATTTAAATTTGCTTAAAGTTCTAGGAGTTTTAAAATGTTGATTCCTAATGATTAACAATTATTTGATGCTTTAAAATACACTACATTTGAAGCACANCCACAGACAGATAGTATTATTATCCATTTCGTTAACTAAAGCCTCAACTCTTTCCTGCACACACAGACCAAAACCAGTTTGTGGTGAGCCCAACGGCAGATTTCGCTGTTCTGATTCACATGGGCCCAAATACTTTAAAGAAGTGACTATTGTTTAAACTGCTAGAAACTTCTAACGAATGAACTCTTAATAAACCAAGATAGTTCTACAATAAGAAAAACAGGACATATAAGTGAAGTGTATTTAAAGCTCTCCTAATCAATTATCTAAAGTGCCAGTCTCCTCCCAATGTCCACTTAAACTTGATTAAGTTTCTGCTTTCATTCATAGACTGACTGAGTGGGCACATTTTCCAATTCTTCTACTTCTTGCTACTTTGCTGTGGTGGCTTCCAAGCTTCTCCATAGAGAATAAATGCTCTAAAATCATGCTGAGTTTCTGAAGAGATTCATACTTGTGACAATAAACTTTAAAGAAAAGNTATGAACATAAATAGATAGAAACATCACAGGCATAGCCAATTCAGTAGATTAATTAAAATATATTTATTTTCATTTCAACAATATGCTGTCATGAAATCTGAAGTAGGTCACAGTTTTCATCTACAACCAAATATTTATATATTTACTCTAACTANGTAGGACTTATAAGGAAGTTTGTTCTCTTTTAACTGATGTAGCAAAANATCAAAACCATTTGTCAACTTTATGACTCTTGAAAGACACAAAGCAACTACTCTGCATGTGAGATGTGCCACCTACAAGAAAAGATCCAGCTGGGTCGTGGTGGTACATGCCTTTAATCCCAGCACTCAGGAAGCAAAGGCAGGCAGATATCTGTATTCAAGGCCAGCCTGGTCTACAGGGTGAGTTCCAGGACACTCAGGACTACTCAGAGTAATTCTATCTTGAACAAAAACAAAAACAAAAAAAGGAATAACCCAAATTACTGGACTAAAACACTTGGCTGGAAATAAGGAACATGGCTTCAAATCCATTGTCTAGGGGACTCGTTTTTCATCTACATTAATCTACCTTGACATTCTTTGGTGCTACCATAGAAGTTCATCAGTCTACTACCTTCCAATGCTATTAAACCTTGTTTACACCTGGATGTGCCATACCAATGTCATTTCAAATACTGGAATAATTCTGATGGGGGACATGACACTAGGGATCAAACTCTGGGCCTACTGCTTTTTAGACAGGACTCTACCATTGGGCTGCATTCTGAATAACTTAGCACACAGCTTTCCATGGAGTACTAGTTGTGTTTCCTCAAGATCTGTACTTGAAGAGATAACATTGCCACTTCTCAACAGCCCATAAAGTGATTAAAATTCAAAGTGCATTTCTATTGGATGCACAGTTTTCATACCCTCATAATTGGGGACAGATGTACAGTGTGATTAACACACTCAATAAATGTGAGAAATTGCAAGGGAAATTGTGTATGTGCTGCTCCTCACATACACAAGACCTGCAGGACCAGAAGAGGCCAAGGTGGAGTGCAGAGGTCCAAAGGGAACTACAGAAAAGGACTTAAAACCTCCCCTCCCTGACACACTAGAATCATAAGACTGCTGAGTCTGCAGAGACCACAGGCTCCCATTCTCTCCTCCACACAGCACCCCAAGGAACCTGCTCGTGCTTGAGATCTGAGAACTTCACCTTTTAACTCAGAGCAGCTGTGCCAGCAAACCACTCCATAAGTGCTGCTTTTACTGCTTACTTTCCATTACACTCTTGACTGTATAACTTAGGATGGTTTTGCTTTTGCTTGTATATTGCTCAGTAGGGCCTTAGGGCTGTTGTGTATTTTCTCCACCTAGTTTACTAAGGCATTCAGTATACTCTTCAGCCACATCTCACATATTCACTCATTCCCACATCTTTTCTTCTTTCTCTCATAGTTACCCCCTCATCTTTTTCCTTCTTGATGGTAACCTTGCACATATTTAATACTTTCTATGATATGTGGACCCAACAGTATACCGACTTTCCCCTCCCAGCTACTTTACCCACTTCAATTTTTTAAAGTTGATCTAATCCTCAATTCTTATCTTTATCAACCTTACTTCTCTCCCACTCCTAATCATATTAACTAAAATCGAAGTCTACGCCATACCATTCTTGGTTGTTTATCCTCCAGGAGCTATTGAAGTCAAAGGGGCCACTGTTATTAATTGGCTAATGTGACTTTTGCACAGTGGTAATTGCAAGCAGATGTGGCTGGTCTCCCCGCTAATAATTTACTTAAGGCATAGTAGTGTTTACAACAGATACCATGAACTCCTAGACTAAGGAATTATTTTCTAAACTACCCACTCAATTCTACCGTACTTAAGTCCCACTGAACATTGCAAATACTCCAGTAGCTGATAAAAAAATATACGAAACAAAATAACACCAGATGTATAAATTACAATGCAGTAACAAAAGAAATTGTATAAGACAATATAGCTTCTCCAAAAATTATTAACCCTACAGCAATGCCATCTGGTGAGAGCAAGTTAAATGAAATCCCAGACACAGAACTCAAAATAATGATTTCAGGTATATTCAAAGACACAAGCAAATAGCTTGAAAAAAATGAGGGTGATAGATGACATGAAGGAGGAATTTAAGTAAGAGAAAAGCTAAAACGTTCAAACAAAACCATTAAGTTAAAAAAAAAAAACTCTACAGAGTCCCANTAATAGAATGAATCAGGGAAGGAGAGGACAGAATATCTGAGGTTGAGGGCGAAGTAGAGGAGCCTGAAGAATCCAACAAGGACAAAGATAACTAATAGGAAGGTACTAATGAGCATCTGAAGATACACTTGGCACTCTGAAAGTCCAAATCTAAAGATACTTGGAACAGAAGGAGAAAAATCTTGTCCTAAAGGAATAGGAAGCATTTTCAAAAGAATCACAATAGAAAACATCCAGAGTTAGGAAAAGAGATGCCACTCCNGACATAGGAGGCATTCATGGTACCAGACAGACAAGATCAGGGAGAGAACCTCCTGTCAGATCATAATAAAAACACTAAACAGTTCTTTGTCTACTTGCCCTCACCTCCATCAGCCATCCATTCCTTCTTCAAGATCCCAGCAGACCAGCTGAGACACCCAGCCTTGTGGGACTGAGCAGCTACTAGATTCCTGGACTTTCCATTCATAACTAGCCACTGTTGGACAGCACTCTAATTTTCTTGAACTTCGAATAACATTACGGGGCAGCCAGAGGTGCCACCGGAGGAAGCCTTCGCCGTGAGACCCGACCAGACCGGACCCAAGTGTTCTGCCTGAGGCCGGCCCGGAATTCAGCTGCTGTGCGGAACCCAGCAACTTCTTTCTGCACGCCTTTAATCCCAACAGGTGAGGAAGGAGCCATCACCGTGGGACGCCACCAGACCCTACCTGAGCACTCGGCCCGAGGCCTCACNGGGAATCCAGCTGCCTAAGATGTGGAGCCCAACAACTTGGAGGGGTTGGTGAAATTGCCCTACTGGTCAATCTGGTCAGCTGAGATCCATTTGGGAGAGGTCTCAGATCTACAATCTGGAGAAACAAGATCAGCTGAAGAGTAGGCCAGAGAGCAGAGAGCAACCTGAGAACACAAGAGAAGGAACCGTCCAGCCACTGA
>LZPO01035059.1:4516-17093 GCA_001675575.1 Neotoma lepida | reverse complement strand
ACAAAGGTCATGCTGCATCCAGAGCCATACAGATATGGGTGGCACATTCTACTACCCAGTGCCATAGTGGCATTCAGGCCAGAGCTACAGCTGAAGGCCATGTCTGGGTCCATGGCTTTACTGCAGCCAGGGTCTTCTGTTGATGTCTGTGGCTCCTGCTGCCATCAAGGGCTATGTTGATTCCAGGGCTCTGGGCTTCCAACTGGGGCTGTGTTGGTGTCCAGGGACCACATTGCCACTGGAGCCATGCTGATCTGGGCGGCTTTTGCCATCATTTGAGGCCATGGTAACATCCACACCCAAGCTGCTGCCAAGGATCATGTCTGGGTCCATGGTCGGTCGTACTGCAGCCATGTTCTGTGTTGAAGTCTGTGGCCCATGTTGCCATCAAAAGCCACAAGGAATCCTGGGCCTGTGGCCTTTTGTTGTCAGGGGGCCATACTACTGCCCGAGCCACCCTGATCTGAGTGGCTGGTGCTTCCCCCCTGGAGCCAAGATGTTGACTGGGCAGAGCTACTGCCTAGGGCCATGTCTGGATCCGTGGTCCAGCTGCAGCTNGAGTCTGTGTTGATGTCTATGGCCCATGTCATGTCAGGGGCCATAGGAACCATGAGTGATGAAATCAGAGGGCCATGCTGAGCTGGTCCTTCCCTTTGCTGGCCTCGCCTCTCACTGGATACTGCAGCAAGAGNGTTGGCCCTCTCTCTCATGGGAGAGCTGACCCTTGCTCTTAGGAGAGATGGCTCCATCCCTCACCACAGGTAAGGGGGTGGGCTCCACCCCCTCGCCTGAGACAGATGGCCCCAGTGGCCTGGAATGGCCAGCTCAGCTACCACCCAGCCCCACAGCCAGGCCTTGGGTTGGCCTACACCCTAACATCTACCCCATCTAGGACCTGCTGGAGCTCATGAAGGGACCAGTCTTGTGGAACAATACCAGCAGGATTTCCATAACTCGGGCCGTGGGATATCCCGGAGGAGTTCCATTGAGAACCCAGTGAGATGGTGTACCAGAAACCAGAAGCCCTGAACCTGACCAGTGACTCACTGCAATGAATATTTGCTAGTAAAGCTGATTGGACACACTGAAGCCCCCAATGCCACCAGGATGGATGAAGAGGCTGTCTCTTATACACATCTAGATGTGTATAAGAGACAGGGGCACTGCATGGGTGAGGAGAGGATATGGGGGGATGGGGAGGTAAGCAGAATGAGGGTACATGATGTGAAATTCCCAAAGAATCAATAAGGAAATTATGTTAAAAAATACTTCCCAACCAATTCAAGAACATACTTATATATCATGAACAAGTTGGCTTTACTCCAGAGGTCTGGAGATCATTAAATACACATAAATCAACTAATGTTATAAATTACATAGTGGTCTCAAGGACAGAAATCACATGGTCATCTTGATAGACACAGAAAAGGCTTAACAAAATCCAGCATTCCTTCCTGTTAAAAGTCTTGAAAATTCCAGACATTCTTTGATAGAAAAACAAAATCTTAAAATTCACATGGCAGTGAAAAAGATCCCAGAGAGCCAAAGCAATCCTGAGTGAAGATAATACTGCTGGAGATATAACCATACCTGATTTCAAACTATACTGTAGAGCCATAGTCATAAAAACAGTATAATACTGGTACAAAAACAGACATGGAGGTCAATGGAAAATAACAGATGGCCCAGACACAAACCTACATAGCTATAGCCACTTGATTTTTGACAAAGATAACAAATATATACATTGGAGAAAGCACAGCATCTCCACAAACAGCACTGAGAAAATTTAATGTCTACAAGCAGATGAAACTAGATCCTTATATCTCATCTGTACAAAACTCAACACCAAATGGCTCAAGGACCTCAACTTGAAACCTGACACTCTGAAACTGCTGGAGGAAAAAGAGGGTGCACACTTCAAAACAGAGGTATAGGTAAGATCTTTCTGAATATGAATTCAATCACTCAGGAAATTGGCTAGTAATTGTGCTGCTGCTTCTTTCTGTAGTGGGCAGATACTCATAACTGGTCAAAGTACCACGAGTAGGTGACTGAATGCTCAGCCCTAAGTGGGCCACCTACAGAAGAAGATGCAGACTGACTAAAGAGTCAGAGGACAGGGACAAGTGCTGTGATGTGCTACCTTCTGGACACGCCATGTCTGCTGCACTCATCAACTCATAGCAGCTGTGGTTACTCGACCATGGCCTCCACAAAATCAAGCCCATACAATTCAAGCAGGACAGGGTACAGCTTATGAGGCCCCAACCCTACCCTAGGAGCTACTGACAGAAGTTGGGTGCTGAGGGAGAGAAACCATTTTTCTTTGGAGATATGTGCTCTAGAAGGTTACAACTGACCCGAGTGGATGTCCAAGTCCCATGTGCATAGACTTCACTAACTGGGTTTGGTAGGTAGTAGTGGGAGATAGATGATCAGGGCTACTTGATGAAGTTAGGAGGGAGACTGTTGTGGGCAACCAGGGTGAGTTAGAGGGAGAAAGGGTATAGATATGATCAAAATATATTATATANATATGTGAAATTCTCAAAGAATAAATTGAAAACATTATGTTAAAAAGATCCTCACTAAATGTTGANCCTGAAAGTGTACAGACTTATAAAACGTACAAACAAAGTAAGGGACCAGACAATTTATGTGATTACTAAGTTCTTTCCACTGGGAACTCAGATCTTTGGCCCAGCTCCAGGGTTCCTCCTTGTCTATGGTATACATAACAACACCCACACAATTTGCTCTGACTGACATTCCACTTGATTCTGAATCTCTAAAACAACCTCTAGTCTTCTTCCTTTGGATGTGCACCTCATTTAACCTTCAGAACCACTTGCTGAGCCAGAGAACCTTGCTAGTCCCTGTTTACAGTAAGAAAACTAAGTTCCAGGACAATCACATAACAAGTTCAAGGTCACAGAGATTTATAATGTGTTGGATTAATCTTAAAAATGTAAAAATGGCTAATTTTGGTAGGTGATGTTTTTATTTACTTGTGGGTTTCTTTTATAAAAAAGTTCATAAATTTTAAAAAATATGTGAAAATGGATAAAGGTTTTAAGACTTCTGANTCTTGAAAAGAGAACCTCAAAACTTTAAGACCAGCTCCACCTGTAGTCAGAAGTGTATACTTACCTCACTGAAAAGACTTCCATTAACATATGAAATCCAGAGTTTCCAGAAGTTAGGCAGCTGACTTAACACAAGCTTGGTTAATTTTTCAACAAATGCCACTCTGTGGGGAGTTCTGTACCTCCATGCTAAAGGATAAAAGAATAACACTGTGAATACATATTTGAATCAGGAAGAAAAACCTACACACAGTGACCCCGCCCCTTTTCCTTCTTTCTGATGAGGGGGCATTTCCCTCAGCAACATACTGGCAATNTCAGGCAGGGGTAGGGCTGCCAAGGCCTCGCAGGACAGTGCTTCACCCTTGTTCCTCAGAGTTTTTAGTTCCTCTTCAAGAAACCAAACATGGGGGCTGGATAGATGGCATAGAGATTGAGAGCACTTGTTCTTGCAGAGGACTGGGGTTCAATTCCCAACACTCCCATGGTGGTTCACAACTATCTGTAACTCCAGTTCCTGGGGATCTTATACCCTATTCTGACCTACAGGGACACNGCATGCATGTGGTACAAAATACATAAAAGTGGAAAAAAACTCCAAAATGAAACACTTGAAAGTAAATCAATAAAAGCCNAACCTTCAGTCAGCAAAGAAAAGGCCGAGTTAAGGTCTGCTGACAATGATTAGAGACACATCTAAATCTGCTGGAAGTTATCAGTCAACACCCTAGGTGGTGAAAATTCAGTCAAGAATCCAGGAACACATTCAAGTGCAATCCCATAAAGAATAGCATCCCGTGACACAGANGTATAAGATGAAAAGTGTACTAAAACCTCAGTTAACGATAGAAAACAAATGGAGAAATTCAGGAATACAGGTCATTTCTTGGTGTTCCTATCANTAGCTATGAGGATCATTGTGCCCTCTGCCTATGGGTTCCTCTCTACCTCTCNGCTACCTGCTGGCTGCTCCCTACACAGCCACAGGCAGGCCAGTACACAGCAGCCACCAGGAACACTCTGGGGTCCAGTCCTAACCCTTACTCAGCCTCTNGGTAGGGTGTCCATTCACTTGATAGCCAAAGCCAGGCTTCCTTACAAGATATCCCTAGGCAGGGTTGCCTTGTGGCTCAGTGTCAGAAATTTATCTAGCTTGCATAATACCACAGGTTCTTCCATCCTAGGCAGAAAAAGAGTGAAGGCAGATATAAATAAACACCAGACAGAAAATGCTGGCATTTGCATTCCAGTGAGGGAGGGGTGAAGCTGGTTTATTTTAAAAATGTTTATTACCATCCTGACTTTGATAATACACCTCCAGAAAAGAAGCTTTCCATGACAGATGTGGAAGGCTAACTCTTGCCCTTCCCCTACTTGCTGGTGCTAAAGAGCCACTGTTACTGGTTTCATGTAACTCTTTGCCAAATGCTTTTTACATATACAAGCAAATATAAATATGTTCTCATTGCTCTCAAATGTCCTGTAATTACTTTACTTTTGAACAAAATTTAGCTCTCAATACCTCTCATCACAGGTTCCTGTAGTTCCATATTCATACAGAGAGCATTTCCCTTTCTCTCTGAGATACAGACTATTTCATTTGAAATTATTCAGATTAACAAGCTTCCTTCTAACAGATAAGACTGCCTTCCATGTTTTAGTTAAAACTGATGCTTTCACTAAAAGAAACANTCTTCATTTAGCACACGGGCAAAAAGAATAAATCCCCCAAGAACAGCTGGGTCAAAAAGTGCAGCTACAGGGAACGTTGATAAGGACTGCATTGCCTGTGAAGGGTGTCTGTCCACTTGCAGAAGAAACAGGAAAGCAGCAGCTTTGCAATATTCTCACCAACAAGCCCCCAAACCCAAGACAAAACACAACAAAATCCCTAGGGGCTTTGTGAGACTGAAGTATTAACTGCCTTTTAAAATTGTTATTGTCATGAACGAGAGCACAAACCTGCATATGCTTAAGAACCACTGAGGCTTCCTTGCGCCAGCGTAGGGCCCGTGCATGCTTGATAGCATTTCTATATTGTGGGGGAAAGTTTTAAACTCATTTTCATGTGTAAAAGGCACAGTTCTTTATATCTAAGGGTACTGTAAACTTCGATTTGTTCCTCTAGTGAAAACCTAAAGATTATCTGTGAACTTAGCAGACAACTGTCCTGATCTATATGGAGTGCTGAATAACTGACCAAACTCTGCCTTCAAAGTTTCTAGAGCAGGCAAGTCTACCAAGAAAAATCTGACAATATGTCTATTTTCTCTAAAAGTAAATGACAATGCCAAACTATTTTACAAATGGCAGACAGCATGTTGCCTGGAAAGCACAGGCCATTGGATGGCCAGGAGTGTCATGGGTCCAAAACAAGAAAATCTTTGAAAGAAATTAATTTAAATCCTGTTTTAAATGATTTGTGTGAGTGTGTGTTTTGACTGCATGTATGTATGTGCACCACGGTGCCTACTGCCCATGGGGGTGAGACGAGGGCACTGGATCCCCTGGAGCTGGAGTTACAGATGGTTGTGAGCTGCCCTATGGGTTCTGGGAACCACACCTGGGCCATCTGCAAGAGCAACCAGGGCTCTTAACTGCTGAGCAATCTCTTCAGCTCCCAAATTAAACTCTTTAAGNTGAAGCACNGAAGGTTTGCCTGACCAGAGCAATTACACGGTATTGTCTTCAAGAACAGTATTTCAAAGCACTGTGATTCTACCATGTAGCTCTCTGACCTCTGCTCTGCATTCCTGCTGTGCAACACTCACCTGTACCCTTATCTCATGTATTCTTTATTGGGAAACAAGCAAAAGCAACACGAACCCAAGTCCCTGTGGTCACTGAAGCTGGCAGAGCTCTGAATGGTCAGACATGTCCCTGTGCACTCTACCCATGCATGCATACAGTGAGCAGTGCAGACATCTAATCACCCATATTCATACACGCTCCACACACAAGTCTCAAAGCAGTTATCATAAAAATCGTTTTGTAGCACCAAAGAAAAAGGAATCCTAATTTCTTGCTGACTTAAAAACAAACAAAATAGGGGCAGGGATAAAAGAAACAAACAAACAGAAGAGCAAAAAGAAAGTAAACTCATTCCTTTCTTAAATCTAGTAATAAATACTGTAACTGAAACCATTTTATGATGGGAAAATGACAACAATTATTATTTAAAAAGAGCAAACTGATTCCAAAAGCTTAATTTACCAGATCTTNCACAGCAGATTAGTGGGTAAATTATATTGTCCCAGTTCACAGCAGTGGCAGAGGCTGACACAGCTGCTGGCCAGTGCTGTCACACAGACTCTGGAGTGCCAAGAGTGCTGCAAGTACTTAGCATACTGTTGCTCAGTCACCCAGGCCCTTGGTACTGAACAAAACGTTGCTCAGCCATCCAGACCTGTGCAAACCAGTGTGGTTCCAGCGCCCGCCCCGTGCAGCATGGGGAAACTCAAGAGTATCATATTCTCCTTCATCTTTTTACCACCTGCCAATTTTCTTAAGTATGAAATAGAGTCTTCTCTACCACATCCCTTCAGAGGTGCACAAAGATGAATGATCATGTAGAGGTAGGGGTGATAACTTACTGTCATCACGGCCAGACTGAAAGCTGCTACCTCTCTTCAGTGATGCTGTCTGGCTGAGATGGCCCAACACTGAGGGGCGTACATCATTATCCAGGTCCAGCATGGGGCTGTGCAGGCCTGGGTTACCTGGAAGAGAGATGGTATTGCCTATTACCATNTGGTTTAATCTAATGAAGAGCTTCTTCAAGGCTATTTCTTGCTCAATCATTCCACTCTTTTAAATACAGAATTTAAATAAAAATTTCTCCAAATAGCTTTTGCTTTTTTAAATTTCTTATGGTGCTGAGGACTGAGTTCAGAGCCTCATTTCAGAGTTCTGCCACCGAGCTATATATAGACTATAGCTATGTATAGCCCTCAACAGACTTACAAAGTCATTCCATTATGACATATGTGGAAAACTCAACCCACNATTCTAGTTTAAAACAAAGTTCTAAGAGATACCGTGGTGGAGTTAATGCATAATTTAATGATGAATGCAGCAACTTGATATGCCATGTTTTGTTGATACTCATGGAGACCTGTCCTTTACTAAACAGAAATGGAGGAGTGTAAGACGAATCTCAAAACAGTCTTATTAATTAAAAACCCAGAGCCAGATACTGTGGTAAATTTTGAATGGTCAGAGAGACAGAACAAGCCACAGCCAACCTCACCTTGCCAGCTCTTCAGCTGATCTTGTTTCCTCAAACTGGAAGCCTCTGAGTCCTCATGTGAATGGATCTCAGCTGAACTGCTGCTCAAAAGCCTCTAAGCTTAAAAGCCTCTAGTTTCTGGTTCTCACGCCTTGTATACCTTTTTGTTTTCTGCCATTACTTCCTGGGATTAACGGCATGTGTCTTTCCCAAGCAAGACATAGGTCTCAAGTCCTGGGATTAAAGGTGTGCACCACCATACCTGGCTCTGTTTCCAGTGTGGCCTCAAATTCACAGAGATCTGGATGGATCTCTGCCTCCGGAATGCTAGGATTAAAGGCATGTGCTACCACTGCCTAACCTCTATGTTTAATAGAGTGACTGTTCTGTTCTCTGACCCCCAGATAAGTTATTGAGGTGTACAATATTTTGGGGGACACAATATATTACTACAGAGGAGTGGATGGGGGGGGCTAGGAGTAGAGGAGGAAGGGGAAACTGCAGCCGGGATGTAAAATAAATAAATAAATTTTTAAAAATTAATGAATACAGCAAAATTAGATGTGGCTATACTACAAATGTAGACATTAAGAAGTCAACTTCTACCAAACACGATGCAGGCTTGGACAGGAAACTACCATCTTCTGACCCTTGTTTCTCATACTGCTGCACACATACATATTTACAACATAAATGCCACAAGTCATACTTGCTCACTTGCTTTCAGTCTANCTCTCTGGGATATAGGACTTGATTCCCGACTTTCACACCTGGTGCCAGCCACCAAATTTAGCCTTCTAACTTCATGCTGTGAATATTCTAGAAGCTGAACATTATACTTCTGTGGAGAAACTCCCCACCTGTCATCGAAGCACTTAGCAGGCAGTGGCAGAAGGATGAGCAGTGTAATGCCAGCCCTAGCAACAGTAAGTTCAGGCCAGCCTGAGCTACCAAAGACCTTGTCTCAACATGCGACAAATGTGGATGATTTTCTTTTTGGTAAATTGGCTGAGGTGGGGGGTGAGGGGAAGGAGGCCTCATCTGCTTTCTTGCCTTATTTAGTATTTTATTCACCAGCAGGCCCTCACTCATCATTTCTCTTCATCCATTTAAACTTCTATTCTTAAAGATTCAACTACCACAGCTCCTGCCTAGCCAGCTACCGCCCCAACTAAAAGTACTTTCCACCTCCGCTGCCTCTGAGAGAGTAGGCAAGACGCGCTCCACTCTACCACTTCTGCCTGTCCTTGAGCAGTTTGGGACTGTCCACCTCCAATCTGGCTCATTGTCTCCTCNGGGGTAAGAACTGAGTTTGGGACTGTCCACCTCCAATCTGGCTGTCTCCTTGGGAATAAGAACTGAGTATTTTATCTTTCCATGCCCCGTCACTGGACCTTCCACAGACAACTCCCTCAGGACAAGGGCGGCTGATTTCAAGCCACCCACTGAGAACTATCTTCCTTACAGCTCATAACTTAAACTTAAAGGCGTGTGGATATTTTCAAGCTCTAAAGAAAAAAGCATTTAGAGATTAAAATACTTTAATAATTTAATGAGAATAAAGATGACAGCTACTCAGAAACATCTAACAAGTATTTGCTGAGCAATTCTATGTGCATTGTTTTGGAGGATTTTAGATTCTGCCTGACTGGGGGCTGAAAATAAATCAGTAACAATGAAATATAACTCTACTTGCTATTTAAAGAATACAGTGAGAAGGAACAGGACCTTTTTTCATGGGTTCTTGCCACTGTGCATCACCAAACCTGGTACATTCTTGGCTATATTCTTCCAGTAGGTTTCACAGAAAGGAAATTGTCACTTAGACCAATTTTTTTTAGTGGAATATGGTTTTTTGAGGATTATGTTCTGATAACTCTGCTAACTGCTATTCATTTACTCCTATTTTGGAATACATTACATATAAAACAAGACTACTATAATCTAGAAGGTAAGAAAAAAATTAAATAGCATATGATGAAGAGTTTAAGTGTGATGGTTGCTATCAGATGGTTGCTATTGGCTGTCAGGATCTGGAATGGCCTTGTAGGTGAGTCTCCTCCACACCCATGAGGAGTGCTGACTGGGTTAACAAAGATGGGAGGACCCATGCTGACGTGGGCAGCACCATTCTCTAAGTTGGATCCTAGATTGTACAGGATGCTAGCCAAGCATGAGTGCCCCTTGCTCTCTGCTTCCTGTCTGTGGACGGAATCTGCTGCCTAGACCTCACCATCATGGACTGTAAGTCCAACTGATCAGGAGTAAGTAAACCTCTGTCCCTGACAGCTGCCTATGCACAGTGTTTTGTAACGGTAACTGCAAAAGGAGTTAAGACAGGTAGGATAAAACAACTTATACTTGATTTCTTTCCACATTAAATAGAAAATCTATGTGGAACTTTTCATGATTTATGACATTTTACATTGTAGTTTACACAGTCTTCACAGTTACTAATTATAGAATTCAAGAAATATCAAAACATGAATTTTCTGATGTACCAGGAAACTATAAAGGGGCTTAAACTTAGTAACATATAAAAAAACCTGAAAATTTATGTTTATAAACATGGATATTAAAAACTTCACAAAATGCTTTTACTTTATAAATATATGTTACATGTTACTTTTATAGGATCTGAGGCTATATATTTATGATTAAGAAGGAAACATTTCCAGGTCTCATGAAAATAAACTATCTACATTCCTACAAATATTACAATTACCAGTGCTTAAGTGGATCCTCAGAAAATATTTTTTTCTCTGTAACTGGCATTTTAACAACTTTAACTTAAATGGTTTGATATTATATTATTTGGAGTTTAAGCAAGGCTTGAATTTTGCAACTTAAAGATTGGTTTATCATTTTTCTTTAATAACAGAATCTGTATTAGGTATATTTTGTTGCATTAGAAAGCACTTCACCAGTGCTCTGTTGGTCATACATGAAAGACTTTCTTAACTGGTAATTAGTATTACCAGTAAGGATAACTCAAAGAAGTTAGATGAAACAGCATGTGCCCAGCAGGTCCAACTGGCACCTGGAACATCTTTGTAAGTGCTATGTGAGTTGAANGACCAGAAGGTGGCGCTGCAGGGCTGCACGCAAGCTTTAAACTCTCCATCTAAGTGGTGGACACTAACCCAAGAATGATTCTGACAAAAGGTCTCACAGTGTGTTACAGGAAACTAGAAGAGTTATGCTTTCGGGAGGAAATTTATTCAAACATTTATTTAAAACAAAACGTTTATTACAAAATANATCATGTTAAAAATCAAAAAGCCTTGCAGATTCTGACATTCATTTGAAGCTTCAATTGTAGGATNCAATACTTTTATTTCTCAATGATTATAGATATAAAGTCACTTTGACAGTGAGTATTCCTTAAGACAATGAAGAAAAAAAAAGAAACACATTTTTTAAACTATAAAATCAGCAAAAGACTTTAAATTATTTCACAAAAAGCTAGCCTTTTCCCCCTTGATGGTTTTTACCTTATAATACAAGTATCTCATGGTGGGCTTGAAATAATCTGTTCATTATACAAAGTATATACAGCTGGGAGCGGAGAGAGGACTCAGTGGTTAAGTGCACTTGCCGCTCTTACAGACAACCTAAGTTCAGCTCCCAGCATCCACATGGGACCAGCTCCAGGGGAGTCTTTTGGCCTCCTAGACACTGGCATGTATGTGCACATACTCACACACAGACCCACATACATATACATAATTTAAAATGAAGTAATTGTTTAAAGCACATACAATTGAAGATGATGTCACTTTGTATATTTTCTTTGAAATGTCACAGACCTGGCCACTGGGAATCAGCTGAGGAGAATGGTCTCCATTGCCACTTAAATTTAGGCTTTCATTAGTGTTTGCACTGGGCCCTTCTGCAGGTGACAGGAACAAAGTTTGTAATGCCATGTTTGGCTCTGTTCTCTTCAAATTAATATTAAATTAACAAGAATTTTGACCAATTGTTTTCTTGGACATAAGTCTTCTCAGAAAACAAATTCTTATGATGTCTGATGAACAGAATTGGGTCGGGGTTACCGGCAGCACTGGGGATCAGGACTGGCTCCACTTAACCTCTGAGCTACATCTCCAGCACATGGGAAACTTCAAAAGCCTTATCATCAAATATGAGGCTATTANATTTATTCAATAACTGTCCCCCAACATTAGGAACAGGGGCAGGAATTCATCTAAAGAGGAAGTCGAATGGACATTAATAGCAGATCAGTGTGTTGAAAACTGGAGCTACAAAGATTAATGCTTTAAACAATGCAACCATAAAACTTCTACTTCTANAATTAAGATTTTCTGATTCAGAGTTTCAATCTGAAATTTTGCATCATTTGTATGAACAAAATGGAAAACACACTTTTTTTGCTCCCCAGCTCTACAATTTGGGGCTTGATCAGCAGTGATATATAATTAAAGGTATAACGTTTACACTTCACATTGAGCACAGACGCAAGCTATGCCTTCACTGAATGAACGAATACATTGAGCACAGATGCAAGCTATGCCTTCACTGAATGAATGAATGAGTGAAGGAATGAATGAGGTCACACACACACACACACACACACCCCCACTGAGATCTGTGGAAGCTATCTGCTGAAGAACTACCGCGTAGAGATGACTCTGGAGATAACATCTGAAGCAGACGGAGCCCTGCAGCACAAGTCATGAACACAGTGTTTCCTTCTAACAGCTAGTGTGGTACAGGAAACAATACCAACACGATTCTAGAAGGAAACCTCAGCATCTAGCCGCATCCCCCAGCTTCCACAAACTAGTGTCTAATTTATAATTTTACCAAAGGTCTGAAAGACTTTAAAGACACTTAAACAAACACATACATGGTGACATTCCTTCATTGCTGACAACCAAAAGTTGGTGTCTCATTTTTCCAGTTAAAATTTCTACAACCTGTGGAAGCAACATCCTTAAAAAGGGTTTTCTTTACATGTTTCTTTCTTCTAATTTGAAGTATGCAGATACAAATAAATTGAAACAAACATTAAATCTGGAAATTATTTTTGAAATAATATAAACACAGAACACTTGTTTTACTAAGAGAAAACCAGTTGGAAATTTGTATGCAGAAGTAGCAGCTGGGTGGTGGTGCACACCTTTAANCCCAGCACTAGGGAGGCAGAGGCAGGCAGATCTCTGTGAGTTTGAGGCCAGCCTGACCAAAGCCAAGTTCCAGGACAGCCAGGGCTGTTAAACAGAGAAATCCTGTCTTG
>LZPO01035058.1:133762-147015 GCA_001675575.1 Neotoma lepida | reverse complement strand
TGGGCAGGTAGTCCTGTGCTGTATAAGAAAGCAAGCTGAGCAAGCTATGAAAAAGCAGAATTCCTCATGGTCTATGCTTCAGTTCCTGCCTCCCGGTTCCTGATTTGAGCCCCTGCTCTGGTTTTCCTCAATGGTGTACTGTGATGTAGAAATGTAAGCCAAATAAACATTTGCTTCACTCAATTGGTTTTGGTCATTGTTTTATCATGGCAACAGAAACCAAACAAGGACAAGACCTAATCCATTTCATAAAAAACTGCTGGCCAATANCTACCCTCATCAAGGGTGTGCATCCATCATCATCCTGGGCATTAATGTTGCCATTGTTTTCTAATAACAGCATTACAACATCTAGATGGTTAAAAACAGATGCATAGTGCAGTGCAGTCCTATAAATTGAAAGAATATTTTAGGAAATCATAGGATTCTATGTCAAAGTACATTCATCTGTAAATACTAGATCATATGTAATCCATGTCCTTCTGAAGTAAGAGCAGCAACTGAAATTTCCTGATTTATTTATTTCTCTACTCAAGTGNTCATTTGCAGTACTGGGGATATAGTGCATGGCTGTCCCATTCAAGCAAGTACTGTATCAGGAGCTACATCCCTGCTCAGAGTAGCCTGTCTGAACAAGAAGAGAATGCCCAGTAGGTTTAACTCAGCTTGGAATTGAATCTACTCTAATCAGTTACCTATTGGTTCCTTCTTGGGCTTTCTGTGAGCTCCATAACTCAATTTTCTCATCCCTGTGAGGAGGATTAAACAGTATCTCTCTTACACGGTGCTATGGTGATGTTTCAGTCTGCACGAAGTGTGTACAAGTGTTTCCAACACCTGACAGCTCAGTGTTTGTTGGATAATGATGACTGCTCTTCCTACTGCTGTCAAACAGCATTTCAATGAAGAGCAATAACAAAATTTTACCTACTGCACACACACAAAATTATATTCAAATAAGTTTACAGTTTTTTAAAATAATATTGCCCAGGCTAGCCTTGAATTTTGTAATCCCCCTAACTCATCTTCCCTGTAGGTAGGGTTGCAGGCCAATGTCATTGTGCCTACCTTCCATTTTATTCACATTTTAGCATCTCTGACATTGGAATGCCACTTATAACTCATGACATTTCATGCCTGAGACCTGATTCAGTGGGCGTTCAGGTCCCAAAGTGGATGTATCCAGTCGATGNTGTCAAACAGCATTTCAATGAAGAGCAATAACAGAATTTTACCTACTGCACACATGCAAAATTATATTCAAATAAGTTTACAGTTTTTAAAATTATATTGTCCAGGCTAGCCTTGAAATTTGTAATGCCCCTAACTCATGTTCCCTGTAGGTAGGGTTGTAGGCCAATGTCATTATGCCTACCTTCCATTTTATTCACATGTTAGCATCTCTGACATTAGAATGACACTTATAACTCATTGTGGGATGACTCATCCCCGAGAGGCTTGAGGGCAAGCAGGCCCAAACAAGTAAAAAAGATACATTCTGAGAGCCAGCCTGGGTCTGCCTAGGGGCCTTAGCAACAGCAACTGAAACATGAGCTGGAGACCACCTGGACCAATGAGAGGCAGCCATGTCACACCANCAGATGCATATTCATCAGACCTTCCCCCAGGGTGGGGTAGAGGGTATATAAGCTTGCCTCTTTAGGAGTAAACTGAGCTTGCTGTTTTGACATTCTCCTGGAGTCTGTGTGTCTTGACTTCGAGCCTACTTGGCCCCCTCCCCCATAAAGGGAAAAACAACACAGGACCCCTGCTACAACTCATGATATTTCATGCCTGAGACCTGATTCAGTGGGGGGTTCAGGTCCCAAAGAGGATGTGTCAAGTTGATTGGGGGGGGGGGTGAGATAGACAAGATCTGAGGGCAAGTTGGAATAGTTGCCAGTGCACTTATTGAAAAAAGAATACATCTTTCAAACTCTATAGCTGCACATAGGATTAAATGGGAGAAAGGAGGCATGTGAGCTGGGTTATGGCTTGAAATCAGGGGTTGAGGAAGCCTTGACCTTGACAATAAGCACCAGTCATAGGTTAATGGGAGGGNCANAAGTTCCTCCTGCCAGAGATAAGAATGTCTTCCTTTTTAGCAAGCAGGAACTTTCTTCAAGACCCAGCAGAAATGAGAACTTATCTAAATGCCTAATTTTGGGAAATGACTTTCATGGTAGATCAGACATTCCATTTTAGAATATTGCAGTTTCTTGTATGGCTTAGTTTATCCAAATAGCTAAAACTTAAAAATGAGCAAAGACAAAGCTAGACAAATAATACTGTGAACCTGAGTAGACCTTAGGAATTTATAAATCTTGATTATCAAATATCAAGCATATGTAACTTTTCTAAATTTTCCAGGAGTATAGGGCCCAGGGCGGTTTGGCTGTACTGCTGCCATGAAAGGCTCAATGGAAACCAGTCAGGGAGTAGGCGTAAGATTCAGTTTACTCTAAGACAACACCTGGTTCCAGGAAAAGCCACAAACTGACACCATCCAGGAATGGGCCAATCAACACGGGGTGGGGGGGGGAGGAATCCCTAAGGTTCCAACCTTTTAGATAAGATCACCAGATGTCCCTTATCCCAGCAAGAACCTATCCCCTTTCCCAAGACTCTCCTAGACAAATGTCAGCCAATATGCAGTCCTGAACCTTTGAAATCCTCTCACCCCAGCCTCTGCTATGATAAAAACCCTACCCTGACCAGGCTCGGGCTTTCTGATCATACCACTGCATCNGACAGACAGAGGGTCCAAGCTCAAGCTTGAATAAAAACTCCTTGCTTTTGCATGTGGATTCAGACTCCTTGGTGGTCTCTGGGGCATTCCACAACTTGGGCATAACAGAAGCTTGGTATTAACTTGTACAAGAGTTGGCAGAGATATCACACTATGTTGTTCCACAGTGGTTGGGATTTTTTTCAAAGAATTAATTTGTTTAGAGAAGTTACCATTGTATATATTTTCATCCTTCACCAAAGCCCCACACAAAATTTTCCAAAGAGAAAGGCACAATACAGAGAATCATTAAAAATGAAAGTAAAAGGGTGCTAGAGAATTGGGATGCACAAAGTTGAAATGCTNGAACTTTGTCAAGCAGGAATTATTGCCATGCGGTCAATGCCAATTTTACAGCTATAATTGGCAATATTTTAATCTGTTACTATATAAAATAAAGGGTTACCAAGCAGTTAATTGTACCTTACATTGAAAGAAATGTGACACAATCCACAGGTTCATAGCAATTCCAAATGTCACATGTATCTACGTAAATTTTACCTCTTAAGATTACTATGGGTAAACTGGTTTAGAATAGCAATGACAAAAAACCAAAAATCAAAACACTCAGTCATCAATACTTTGAAGTTTTTCTTTCATTTCTCAATGCCCAGAAGTGACCTTTCCATATTTGCTTGCCAACAGCAACATAGCCTTCGCCCTTGGTTATAGACACAGTATCCATGATAATCCAGACTCCAATTGGTAGCAAAGCAGACCATCTTGGGTTGCCTTATAGCCATCAGTGTGTCCATGGACTCACATCGAAATTGGGCAAATCTATTTATAAGGAGATAACCCATAGCATCATAGCTCCCTTGCTTTGATTTCAAAGAAGCTTTAAGCCAAAAGAAACTAAGGATTCAAATAAGCACAGCTAATTTTATTCAATATTTGAATTTATAGAATGTAAGGAAACCCCATATTTCCACTGTTTAATATCACACTTAAAAGGTCATCATACATTAAATGAAATGTGACATAGTTATAAATTGTGCAATAAATTTATAGCATGTGATATAACTTTACTAAAGGATGGTTGTGTGCTTGATAATTTTTTACAGTCTCCTACCTTCAGAACTGTATTTTGTTTTTGTTCTTTTTGTTTCATACAAAGAGGAAGAAGAGTTTCTATTAAAATCGAGGTCAGGCAGTCCCCAGCAGATGAGAGACACTGCACCACCACCACCACTACCACCCAATGGACTCTATTCCCCTGAGAACCACTCCACCACCCAATCCCACCTACCACAGCATCCTCCCTATGGCCCATCCTCCCCCACAATATCAGCATACCCTATAGGCACAAGTGCCACCCACACGAGCTGGAAGAACAGGTAACTGACTGGTCTCCCAGCTGAATTGCCCCAACCTCCAGGTCTTAAGCCCCAGGGTATCTAGTGCCCCTCCCCTCCAATCTTAGTCACAGCAAGGCAGCTGGGCCATGTCCCCAACTCTGGTGGAACTCTACTGCTCTGGTGCAGTGCTCAGCAGCAGGCCTAAGACCACTAACTACACCCACTGGGCTCTGTTCTGCCAAGACTCATTCTGCCACCCAAACCTGCCTACCCCATCATTCTCCCCATGGCCACCTCCCCAACATCAGCAGACCCTACAGGCACAAGGACCACCTACATCAGTTGGAAGGTCAGATGAATGACTGATCTCCCCAGTCTCTAGGCCTTAAACCCCAAGGCACATTCCATATCCCTCTCCCATCTCAGGCAAAGCAAGGCAGCTAGGCCCTGCCCACTACTCTGGTGGAACTCCACTGCTCTGGTGCAATCCCCAGCAGCAGGCCAGCAGGTGAGAGACCTGCCACCACCAAAACACACTAGACTCTGTTTCCCCAAGAACCACTCTGCCACTCATGCTCACCTAACCCATCATCCTCCCTGTGGTCAGCTCTCCCCTCCAACATCAGTAGACCCAAGCACACACAAGTACAACCCACTTCAGTCAGAAGAACAGGCTAAGACACAACCCACACCAGCTGGAAGAACAGACTCCAGAGGCACAGATACAACCCATACCAGGGGCAAGGACAAACTCCATAGTCACAAGTAAAAGCCACATCAGCCAGAAGAACTGGAGGATACACTGGATTTAGAAACTCAAACCCCCACAAACCTCAGCTGAGACAACACTACCGGACCTGAGGACCAGCCAAGGAGCCATTGAGGCCAAAAGACAATAAAGGAAACAGATAACAAAGGAACAAAACACCCATCCAACAAAGACAAAACAAGAATCAGTACCTATAATTATCCCAAAGCCAGATGGGTAAATGACAGTGTAAGAATACATTGAACAACATAAAGGGTAATATGGCAACACAGAACCCAGTGGTCCTACCACAGCAAGAACTGAACATACCAACACAGATAAAGCTGAAGAAAACAACTTCTTGAAGGAAAAATAACTTCTTGAAGATGATAGAGGCCCTTAAAGAAGAAATGAAAAATTTCCTTACGGAATTGATTTTTTTTAAAGAAATCAATGAAAAGACAAACAAACAATTGGAAGAAATCAATGAATCCCTTAAAGAAAGCCAAGAAAAATGAATCAAACAGGTGAAGGAACCAGTTCAAGACTTGAAAATTGAAAGGGAGGCACTGAAGAAAACACACCTAGGGAATTCTGGAAATGGAAAATCTAGGTAAATGAACAGGAACTGCAGATGAAAACATCACCAACAGAATACAAGAGATGGAAGAGATGATCATAGACATTGAAGATATGATAGAGGAAATAGATTCATTGGTCAAAGAAAATGTTAAATCCAAACAGTTCTTAACACAAACATCCAGAAAATCTGAAACANCATGAAAAGACCAAACCTGAGAATGATAGGGAGAGAAGAAAGAGAAGAATTCCAGCTTAAAGGCACAGAAAATATATTCAACAAAATCATAGAAGAAAACTTTCCCACCCTAAAGAAGGACATGTCTATGAAGATACCAAAAGCTTACAGAACAACAAATAGATTGGACCAAAGAAAAAGTCCTCTTAACAAATAATAATCAAAACACTATATAATATAAAGGCACGCCTATCAGAATAACACCCAAGTCCTCATTAGAGACTCTAAAAGCCAGAAGGTCCTGGACAGATGTTTTGCAGACAATAAAAGACCATGGATGCCAGCCCAGACTACTATACCCAGCAAAATTTTCAATCACCATAGATGGAGAAAACAAGATATTCAATGGGAAAACCAGAGTTAAACAATACCTATCCACAAATCCAGCCCTACAGAAAGTAGTAGTAGGAAAACTCCAACCCAAGGAAGTTAGCTGCACTCATGTAAACACAGACAATAGATATTCTCACACCAGCAAATCCCAAAGAAGGCAAACACACAAACAGTACCACTATCACCACTAAAACCAAAAAAATGACAGGAATTAATCTCTGCTCATTAATATGCCTTAATATCAATGGATTCAATTCAACAATAAAAAGACACAGGCTAAAAGAATAGATATGAAAATAGGATCTATCCTTCTTCTGCATACCACAAACACACCTCAACTTCAAATACAGACATTACCTCACAGTAAAGGACTGGGAAAAGATTTTCCAATCAAATGGACCTGAGAAGCAAGATGGTGTAGCTATCCTAACATCTAACAAAATAACTTCAAACATCAACCAAAAGAGATGGAGAAAGACATTTCATATTCATCAAAGAAAAAAAATCCATCAAGATGAAGTCTGAATTCTGAGTATTTATGCCCCAAACACAAGGGCACCAACATTTGTAGAAGAAACATTACTAAAGTTTAAACCACACATCAAACTCCACACACTAGTAGTGAAAGTCTTCAACATCTCACTCTCACCAATGGACAGGTCTGCCAGAGAAAAACTGAACAGAGAAATAAGGGAACTAAGAGATGTAATGACTCAAATGGACCTAACAGACATCGATAGAACATTTCACCAAAACACAAAAGAATATACCTTCTTCTCAGCAACTCACGGAACCTTTTCTAAAATTGATCACATACTCTGTCACAAAGCAAATATCAACAGATACAAAAAACTAGAATAACCCTCTGTATCTTATCAGATCACCATGGGTTAAAGTTAGAATTCAACAACACAAACTACAGAAAGCCTACAAACTCATGGAAACTGAACAACTCTCAACTGAACCACCTCTGGGTCAAGGAAGAAATAAAGAAAGAAATTAAAGACTTCCTAGAATTCAATGAAAATGAATGCACAACATACTCAAACATGTGGGACAATATGAAAGCAGTGCTAAGAGGAAAGTTCATAGCATTAACTGCCTACATAAAAAATTTGAGAATTATCACACTAGCAACTTAACAGCAGAACTGAAAGCTCTAGAACAAAGAGAAGCAAACTCACCCAGGAGGAGTAGACAACAGGAAATACTCAAATTCAGGGCTGAAATCAATAAAATAGAAACAAAGAGAACAGTACAAAGAATCAACGAAACAAAGAGTTGGTTTTTCAAGAACATCAACAAGATAGACAAACCCTTATCCAAATTAACCAAAAGGCAGAGAGAAAATACCCAAATTAACAAAATCAGAAACGGAAAGGTGGACATAACAACAAACACTGAGGAAATCCAGAGAATCATTAGGTCATAATTCAAAAATATGAACTCCATGAAATTGGAAAATGTAAAAGAAATGGACAATTTTCTGGAGAGGTATCACATACCAAAATTAAATCAAGAACAGATAAAGCATTTAAATAATCCTAAAACNCCTAAGGAAATACAAGCAGTTATTAAAAGTCTCCTAATCAAAAGAAATCCCAGGGCCAGGAGGTTTCAGAGCAAATTTCTTCCAGAATTTCAAAGAAGAGCTAATGACAAACTCTTTTTATGAGGCNGCAGTTGCCCTGATGCCAAACCACACAAAGACAAAACAAAGAGAATTATAGAACAATTTCACTCATGGACATTGAGCTCAGAATGCCCAGCACCTAAAAAGCTAGTTCTGCAGCTGTGGAGACAGGATAATCCCAGATCTTACTTGCCTGCAAGTCTGGATGAATCAGTAAGATCCAGCACAGTCAATTAAATACAGTAGGGATGTGGGTGAATGAGAGAACTTGTCCCAACACTGAGGTGCGGAGACTACATAACTGCCAAATAGAGTTGTTCTCTGACCTCCACGCATGCAAGCATGGACACACACATGTACACACACATGCACACACAAACACGCGCACACACACACACACACACACAGAACCTGCACACCAAGGGGGGGGGTTGGTGAATGGAGTCACCTTCCCTGTTCAAAATTTCCTCATAAGATCCCTCAGCAAACATGGTTCACTGGGATGTAAGATTTCCTTTGATGACTTTTTTTAGCCTTGATGTTGATGTCATAAGGAAAAAATTTATCTCATGAAACAATTTTCTGCAGTGTATATAATTTAGTATTAAAAACATATATTAAGGACTGGAGAGATGNCTTGATGGTAAGGAACTCTAGTTTTTTTTATAGAGGACTTGGGATTGATTCTTA
This sequence comes from Neotoma lepida, assembly GCA_001675575.1. Lineage (NCBI taxonomy): Eukaryota > Metazoa > Chordata > Mammalia > Rodentia > Cricetidae > Neotoma > Neotoma lepida. Next base: position 138,708 of record LZPO01035058.1, on the reverse strand, counting down.
TCATCCACATAACACTTCACATCCATTCATAACTCCAGGGGACCCAACACCCCCTTCTGACGCACGTGGTCCAAAGAAGTGCATACAGGCAAAACACTCACATACATAAATCTAAAAATTCTTTAAATACATAATTTAAAATAAAATGTACATCGTCTTACTAGCTAAATCTCTTTAAAATGTCCAATAAAATGCTGTAAAAGAGGCAATGTAGAAGGATTCAGGAAACAACTGAAGTTTATTGTTTTGCTTCCCTTAGAGAAGGCCTAAGAGCTAGATCCTTCCAAGGTGTGCAGGTCCCAGGTACTTAGGGGTCTAAGGCCTGCCAAAAACCCAGCAAACCTCAGTGAAAGCAGAACCAAAGCCTGTCCTCTCCCCTCCCTTAGGTAGGAGTCCTGGAAGGTGGTGCTTCTCCCTTATTGGCCCTGACTGTCCCTAACAGGCCCTGCCCCTCCTACCCATCTGCCCCCATCCCACTCCCCCAGGCCCTATTACCTTCTCCTCCTGTCATGTTCATTTACGTTGTATCCACGGGAGGTGATGAAGTGCTCTACCGTAGACAAATCACCCGTCCTGGCCGCGCTTTGGAACTGGCCCAAAGGTACAAACCAGACGAAGTGTGGAGAAGGTTGTTCGCCTTGGTCATAAAGGCACCCATAGCCCAGGCAGAACATCCGCAAGCGGGCATACCAGGGTGCCCGCTGTGGGGCACGCGGTGCCCGGTGTCGGTGTCTGGGCATCATGATCAATATCTTCCTGATTGGTACAGGTCCAGGGCCGCCCAGGCCTATTCTGCCCTCCCCAGCCTCCCCCGTAGCCGCCCACTTCCCCCCAAACCTCACACTAAAACTTAGAAACACAGACAAGTGTCGCCACCAGGTCACCAGAGCGTCCTGGCAGGACAAGTCCAGTGGTTCAGTTTGAGCAGAATCGCTCTTTGTCTCCTAGCAACGACATGCATGTGCTCATGAATCCCTCTTTGTCTCCTAGCAACCACGATGCAATGCATGTGCTCGCGATCGCACTTATAACGGCCCCGTGCCTCGCTTTGGCTCCAGAGAGAGGAACTTAGCCTGCCTTGTACAGCTCACCTGCAAAGACCTGCCAATGGCAGCTCTGAAGCAGACCTCCCTGTCTGGCCTCCAAAGACCAAACACTGAGGGGAGCTGGATGATGGTTCAGATCCTTCACAGCCCTGCTGTGCTCACCAGCTCAGAGGCCTGGTGATTGCATTTCCTGACGCCCTGTGGCTGGCCTATGGGAAGGGGCTGCCTCAAGCCCTGAGAACCCAACTCTTTCCACACATAGGGCTGTGGTTATCAGCCCAATGCCACTGTGGACTTTGTAATGTTTTGGAGATAACCCGTGCTCCTCTTGTGTAATATTGTTTATTAGCCTCTTTCTGAAGTCGTATACTTCCTATTAAATTCGTATCTATAGGTATATATAAATAAGAGACTTGCTGTTCAATTTGGTGCAAATCTCAGGCCTCTGTCCTTGTGGTGAAAGCCAGGGCTGGGAATCACTGTGCAAAGTCCCTTCAGCTCCTAGTCCTGTCACTCAGGCCTCACTAGCCAATCAGAACCTCCAGCAGACCAGCCAGTCAGTTGGGGGGGGGTTCTTCCGGTTGCCAGGCTTTCGGCTGTGCTTGTCTGCTGAGAGAGTGGCAAGTTTGCCTTCTTGCTGTGTGCTGTGTGGTGGGTAGAGCGCTGGCCATCTAAGCAGCCTTGCCATGGTGAGTGGCCTCTGTCCTCAGATGGGGAGGAGTGGCCGACCATAGTGAGTGAGGGGCTGCTGTCCCCAGATTGGGAGGAGCTACTGGCTGTCCACAGGAGTTGGTGTGGTGGGTCTTCTCCTGGCTAGGTAGGAGCCAGCGGCCAGAACAGAATTCCTTTTGTTCCTGCCTGGCCCTGTGTACCCTATGTGCTCCCTCTGTGGTCCTGCCTGATCTTTGCAACTCCCTGGGCTGGGCGGTAGCCTCTGAATACCTTCACTCCACGGGCTGCATCTGTGCAGGGCATTGGTGCTTAGACATATTCCTCTTGTTGGCGTCACTGTGAAATGCTGGCGCCTCTGGTGCCTGTATTATCACTATGGAAGGCAGATTTGCCAAACTTAGAGAGCCCTGGTCTCTCTAATATTTTCCAGAAGTTCTGCACGTTTAACATTTAACATTTATGTGTAGGATCCATCTGGAGTTAATTTTGTGGAACTTGGAAACGGTATCTCCTGAGTAGAGTAGCACTCCACTGCTAAACTAATGTAGAAGAGTAGAATTGATGGTAATAGAATTGATGATATAAGGATTTCTCAATTCTTAGGAGACATTAAGTCACACAAAGTAGAATTTAGGTAATATCCCAAAGAAAAGTAGTATGCTAACCATACCTGTTAGAGATTAGTATGGTAAGATGTAAATGTTTGTTCACCAGGACTAAGCAGTCATTAAGCTACATTCCCATAATAAAGGAGTCAACCCAGATTTACAATCAACCAACAGGCCCTCCCTACCCCTCCCCATTAAAGAACAGACCTCTAACATGCTGCTCAAAGGGCCATTAGAGGTCACACCAACATTAAGTCCTGGTGTGCCATAAAGTTGTGTTGATTCTAGAACAGCTGCATCTCCAGGCTTTTGGAAAAGTGGTTTTGAGTCANGTTCTCATGTGCTGANTGAGGTGGACTTGAACCCTGTCTGTAGCCCCATAGGGCATTGCCCTTGCTATCCTCCTGACTAACCACCCTAAGTCCTTGAATTACAGGTNTGTAGCACCACCACAGAGTTCTNAAATGACCAGTTCGAGTCACATAGTGGACTGTCCATTGCTGTAACAGAGAAAGGATTTGTGTATGGAGCCTGGCTTCTCCCTTCAGACCAGAAGAGGAGGAACAGTGTACTGTGTACACTGCAGGGGGAAACAGAGTAGGCAATAGCTAGATCACAGACTGAAGTTTAAGACAGTGAGCTATAGGGGTCTCCATTATAAAGAAGGACCTGATAGGGCAGGGTGAGTGACTTTTTGTGACATTTCCCAGCGTGTATTAATTCCTTCCATGTGAATGAAGACAGACAGAATTGGTGGGTGTACAATTTAGGGAGGGTAGCTTGAATTACTGGGTGCCTCTCATGAAGGCAGGAGAGAGAACACAAGAGCACATAGTTCTGAATTTGCATGTGTGTGGGATCCCTAGATGGCCAGGTCAGGGTATCCCATGTGTACAGGGAACCATGCTAGCATGCTGGGCAGATGCAGTATTGGACTGGTGGGTGAGTCACACCATGGTGGCAGGGTGGCGGCAGACAGTCATTCATGACCCAGATGCTGCATCCACATGGAAATGGTTTATTATAATAGAGAGACGAAGAGAAAGATAGGAAAGAGGGAGAGGAAGACAGGGGGAGGGGGGGTCAAGGGTTCACTCCTCATGGGAGGAGAGGCAGAAGAAGAAGAGAGGAAGGGGAGCGGTTTGGCCTTAAAATAAGGCTTTTACATCAGGATGCAGGTTGGCACCAAGAGGCAGGTCAGAATACTAACATTGGTTTCCAAGGGGCGGGTCAGAATATTAACACACATGGCAACCATGTCTTAAGTAGCCTATAGGCGTGATCTTGAGAAGCCCCAGGGAGGACTGACTCTTGGTGAGCTTTCTTAGGAGCAGGGGCTGGGGAGAGAGAGGTGGGGATTCCACCTAATCATTCCAGACTCCTTGGGTATATGGTACCTGTAGGGCTTCCACCTAAACATCTACATACTCTTTTCTCTTTATCTGTAGTATGGAAAGACACAGACTGTAGTCTCAGAACTGACTCAGTAGGAAAAGCAATCAACCACAGATAATCTCAAACAGTGTAAAGACAACCTGAAGCTTCTTTCACATAAGGGGCTTGCTAGTGTGGTTCTCTCTGGATTTCCTTTCTTTCTACACTTAACATTAAATGCAAAGATAAGAGTTTTCCAATGGTCTTCTATATACATGGGACTCAGTTCACCAAGGGGTTCAACAGGTATGAAAAGAGAGAGGGGAGAGGTGATACTGACTCTTGGTTTCTTTCCACACAGAAACTCTGGCCCTGGAAACACTTGTTGCCAGCCCTGGTTGCAGTGACAGCTATTGTGTTGTTTGTGACAGATCTGGCCAAAGCATCTCCATGAGAGTGTGTCTTCAGTCTTCTGTCCTCCCACTAGAATCTGGCTTACACTCATTCTGGGGACAAGCAGAACTAATTTTTTCTTTTTACCTCTTAAAACAGCTCAGTACAAGAATACCAATTTAGGATCATTGCTTTAACTTACATAAAATAAACCTGTCTAGAGAGAGGATATAAAGTAGTAAGTTTTTTCTATTGTGAGCAATAATATTCTTCTGGGTTTTCATGTAATTTTTAAATTAGTATGTTGAGTTTCAGAATATTATGATGACCTAAAGTAAGCTTCTTAGTGCACAAAATTATTTATACTGTAAATTTGTAGATATTTTACTCTGAATTCTGATGGCCACATAATTCATTTTTCTGATTCCACAACTACCCAAACTGAACAACCAATTCATACATCAGAAGAGAGGCCTTGTGTGCTCAGTGCCTGTCAGTTTGAACATATACAAACATTGTTTTACGTATTTATGCCATTTTCACTTTGGTAGAAAAGTAAAAGTTTTAAAACCACAAAGCTGTTGGAAAAAGACTTAGACAATCATTTGTGTAGATTTATAAAGGACCAGTAAATTTGGAAAATAATCTGTTTTAATGACAATTTTGGCAGTACGTATATGTTTGNTTGGTCTTGATGTGACTTGAAGATGTGAAGGACATCAGCTTTGAAAATTTTTTCCATGAGAATGTGGGATATAGATATGATAGGATAAAAGGTTAGATTATGGCATCTACTCTTAAAGAGCAACAACTTATGTAAAATGTTTTACATTGCTATAGATTTTAGTTTATT
>LZPO01035058.1:122378-132513 GCA_001675575.1 Neotoma lepida | reverse complement strand
TAATAAAAGATAAATTAGATATGAAACTTTAGACTCACAAATACAGAATAGATGATAGAATGTTTTCTTTAATTTTGCCAAATACAAATAGACTAGATATTGTAACTGTAATTCTTGCTTGATAACTGTTTTGTTATACGTAATTGGACTACATTAAAGTTAAAACCTTCTTTTCTGATTAGACAGAAAATGGGAAGTGCTGTGGGATGTCATTCTGTATGCTGTGAATATGTGTTGTTCTGATTGGTTGGTACATAAAAGGCTGATTGGCCAGTAGCCAGGCAGGAAGTATAGGCGGTGTGAGGAGATGAGGAGAATTCTGGGAAGAGGAAGGGCTGAATAAGGGCTCACCAGCCAGACACAGAGGAAGCAAGATGTCAAGGCAGAACTGAGATAAGGTACAAGCCACATGGCTAAACATAGATAAGAATTATGGGTTAATTTAAGTGTAAGAGCTAGGCAGCAATAAGCCTGAGCTAATGGCCAAGCAGTTATAATTAACGTAAGCTTCTGAGTAATTATTTCATGAGCAGGCCGAGGTACTGTGGGGGCTTGGTGGGACCAGAGAAACAATTCCGGCTACAAATGTGTATTTTCTTGAGCAAAACTAATATATCCCTGAGAGCAAATATATAATTAATTGCTTACTTTTAGTGCAATCAATTCTAACTTTAGTTAATCATAATGTAACTTACTCTTAAGTATTTAAAGAAATGTTTTCTTAAAAAGCCAAGTTACCTTTTTATATACAGCAGTTTAGAAAGCATTTTTTCTATCATCTGCTCTTCCAAGCATATTTGATTTAAGGAAGAATTGTATGTTTACGTAAGCTTTTATTAACAATTTGGTTATGAGGTGGAGCTAATTCACATTGAAGGTGTGTTGTGGAATATTATTTTAAGATGTGTTACATTCATTTATGCAGTGGAACATTTGTTTAATGATGCAAAGTTGTGTTGTGTTCTTTTACGCTGCATTTGTTTAACTCTGTGAAGCTGTGTTACTTTGCCTGTCTAAAACACCTGATTGGTCTTATAAAGAACTAAAGAACCAATAGGTAGGCAGGAGAGGGAAATAGGTGGAGCTTCCAGGCAAAGTGAATAAATAGGAGAAGAAAAAGAGAAGAGGGAGGGCAAAGAGAAGGAGAAGGAGAGGAGGAGGTCAGGGGTCAGCCACACAGCCAAACAGCCAGCCACGGAGTAAGAGGTAAAGAAACATATATAAAATAGAGAAAGATAAAAGCCCAGAGACCAAAGGTAGATGGGATAATTTAAGAAAAGCTGGCTAGGAATAAGCCAAGCTAAGGCCAGGCATTCATAAGTAAGAATAAGACTGTATTTATTTGGGAGCTGAGTGATGGTCCCCAAAGGGTAAAAATCAACAATTACAAAAGTGAACTGATGTTACCTACCAACATATTTCTTGTTCGAATGTAAAATGGATTTTTTTCTTTTTATTCTTGTAAATTGGGTCAGTTTGTTCATTAGTAGCACTTTCCCAGGGATGGTAGTGTTCCATGCCCAGTGACACACCTAAGTCCTGCTTGACAGTGTACATTCTAAACACAGAGGTTAAGGTTTAGCTATGGTCTGTGCAACATCNTAGTCATGGCAATATCCTGAAGTATCACAGAGTTAAGTTTTCATCAGTCAGTGAAGACTGGGAGGGAACATTCAGTGGGTCGTCTTGAATGCTCTTTGAGAATACACAGATCTAGCCAGATATTGGGACAGGAGCTTAAGATGCAATTTGCTTTCTGTTGTTCATCAATCACTGATTGTTTTTACTGTAAAACTTGTATTTTAAGCTAACTAGGATTGTTGTTGGCAGAATAACTAGATTTATGGAGGAATTAGCCACAAATGAAAATATTTGTAGAAAATGCTGTCATGGGGTTCATTTTATGATTTTCTGCTGCAGGAAGCCATTCTACCACAGAATGCTAAAATGACAGTGGTACCCTAGTGTGTAGTTATTGCAAATATTGTTCTGATGCATAATTTCAAAGTTACGTTATTAAAATAGTAAATAATTGTTTAAAATCTATTCTGTAGAGATAAAATGTACAATGTGATTTCTGGAGCACACGTCAAACTGTTAGCACTGACACATGTGATGTGAATGATTTAATGAGAATCTATGCATGTTTGAATTGCATATCATTGAAGTTCTTAGTGCTGGCTCTACTCTTTGGTTGTCTTTGGCCATTGCTTGAAGTGACTTGGTATTAAATTTATGTTTGCTATTTATAAGTATTGAAAAGAAATCAGGACACTTTTCTCCAAGTTTTCCTTAATTTGCTACTATACTTTTCCTCCTTTTAATAGGATGATTGTGAAAATGTAGCTCACTTGCCAGAGTAATGTCATTAAGTGTAAGGTCTAGAGTCAATATTTATTTTATTCAAATTAAATAACTGAGATTTTGTAGTTATTTCTGTTTTTTCCTAAGAATGTAAATAAGTCTGTACTTCAGCAGTTTTTGGTTTTTTTTCCTTCAGTTTCCTCCCAGGTTAAACAGAGTAAGAGTGTGACAAGGTAGTAATATTCATTAAATTTTAAGCACAGCAGTTAGGAATTGCATGTGAGTTTTAGGTCACCCTGGACTACAAAGTAAGACCTTTTCCCAAAAAATCAACAAGATCTTAACCCTTTCCCCTCCTTGGGGAGATCCATGTGTGTCCCTCTCAGTGTCCTCTTCTTTACCTAAATTCTCTGGAGTTGTGGATTGTAGCCTGGTTATCCTTTGCTTTGTATCTAATATTCACTTACAAATGAGAACATAAGTAATGAGAACAAAAGTAATATTTTCAGTCTTATTTTTAAATGAATGTGTTTATTCACATGAAGGTTCTTGAACTAGCCTTCCCCTGCACTCAGATTGGTGTCTACCCTGCTTGTCATCATAGAACCTACATCCAGTGACTAATGAAAGCAGATGCAGAGACCCACAGCCAAGCACTTTGCCAAGATCCTGGAGTTCAGTTGAAGAGAGGGAGGAAGGATTTTAAGAGCAAAGGGGGTCAGAATCATGATGGGAAAAACCACAGAGATAGCTGACCCAAGCTAATGGGAGCTCATGGACCCTGGACTGACAGCTGGGGAGCCTGCATGGGACTGAACTAGGCCCTCTGAATGTGGGTGAAAGTTGAATGGCTTGATGTATTTGTGGGTCCCCTGGCAATGGGACCAGGACTTATCATGGGTACACAAACTGGCTTTTTAGAGATGCCTTGCTCAGGCTTGATATAGGGGGAAGGGGCTAGGTCTGGCCCCAACTTAGTATGCCAGCCTGTGTTGACTACCCAAGGGAGGCCTTACCCTCTATGAGGAGAGGATGGGGGTGGGATGGGGGTAGTTGGGAGAAGTAAAAGAAGGGGAGGGAGAGGGAACTTGGGTTGTTATGCAAAAGGAAAGAAAAAAACTTTTTAAATGAAAAAAATATTAAAAGAATCAACAAGAACAAAATTGAAGTGAAATAAATGTACATGGTGTTTAAAATGAAACACACTTATATATTGTCATCTTATATCTAGGTGTTGTCATCCTTATCAGGAGCAANTCACTTTATTTTCTCTGAGTTTCAATTTCATCATCTAGGGACCGTGAAGAATAATTTTTGGTCATGTTGTAACAATTTTAAAAACTAACATATAGAAGTGATATGCTTATGTAAGGCCATACTGAAAATTTATTGCAAATAGTAAAGTTTTAGGTGAGACAGTACATATAATTTTAAAGGAATTGGTAGAAACCCAAAGATAGCACTGTTTCTTTTACCATGGTCTCCTTGGAGAGTGGTGTGAGCCAATTACTGTTTTGGAATTCATTCTTTCTAATTCCTATNTCAGTCACACTTTCTAGGATCTCAGAAGTGCTTGANCAAAATATAGTATACTTTTCTCTAGCACTTTCTTTAATCATCACATTTGACCCAACTCCCCTCNCCNCACCNTGACTTTTGGCTTCTTCCAGGAATTGTGATATGTCTGCTATCAAAAGGATAGAGATCTGCATACAGATCAACTGAGGTAAAGATGCAGGCTTGCTCCAAAAATGTACTTCTAGAAATCTGTTTTGTGAACACTGTTATGTACACAAAATTTCAGCTGCTGGGATAAGTAGCATGGAATTTTTGTAAGAAAACTGATCCAGGAGTAGATCATTTGCTAAAACAGTTAATATTGTCACTCTACAGATTATACACAGTGCTTGAAAAGGTATTGTGGGAAGGAAGTGCATGCCATAGTAGAAAAACAACAGAACACCAAAGAAACAGGTAAAAACATGTTGCCAGGGTTGAATTGCCCTGGATCTCCAAAGGGAAAGACNCTGTGTCAAAAACCTAAACAATGGTGACAAAACAAACCAGAAAGAAATCCAATTTCAAGCCTTCCCCCCAGCAGCAGAGGCTCTGAGGCATCAGACCCTCTGGTCCCTTCTAGAAACCATGAGCAGCTCCACCTGGAGAACTGGTGAACTAGGACCTGGGAATCAGAAGAAAAGCTGNTGCTGTATGTGGACCCAATGTTCATATGAGCCTTCTGTCTTATATGGGTCCTAGCTTTGAATTCCTAGACTAGTNCATTTAATTTGGAGTACCTGTAAAGGCCAGAAGGTGGGAAAGAGACCATTAAAGGGGAGGGAAAATCAGACCTTAAGGGAAGTGGAATGGCAAAGTGAATGTGCTGTGAAGGGGGTTGGAGAGGATCCTGCAAGTGGAAAGGTTTAAACAGGGAATGGGAGCAGTGTTGTGGGGAAAGGGTTAACCAAATCTAAGCAGGTAGGAAAAAGCCCTATGAAAACATTCCATGTTTTAAGTCATATAAAAACAGTTTGAAGGACTGGCTAAATAGCCNAATGGGTAAAGGTGCTTGTCACCAAACCTGATGAATTGAATTTGATCTTGGGAACAAGGAAATCATAGTACAAGGAAAGAACCAACTCCAGAAAATGGTCCTCTGACCTCCACACTTGTACTGTGCCTTCCTGCCCAGTGCAATGACTTGAGTTGCATCCCTGGGAAACTAAATAAAAAATTGAGTGGAGGAACCCTGCATAGGTGGATAAGACTCTGCCCAAAAGACTAAGGTTATTAAAGAAAAATCCCAATATCNGTGTGAGAAAGTTCCCTCTGAGCTGTGATTAAGGGAGGCTCCAGTCAAACATTGGAGGCTGTCACCAATGTCCTTGGTTGCACACAAGAACTAGATTGTAAGACTATTCTGAACACGCCATACACTTGAGTTATGGAACATTTAGAAGTCATGCTATAACTGACGTGGCTACCTTTTACAGTGCCAGAAGGTGCTATGCACATTATTGGAGGAGGAAAGTTGGCAATGATTATANCCGTCTTTGGACCCTACAAGTTACAACCTGCCTGGCAAGATATCACACTTCTCAGTGTGATAGTGGCATGACTATTATAGAAGCAATCAACTGCTTTGTCACTGGATTTTAAGCCTACCATACAGTAGGGATCTCATGCCTGGTCTGTAAATCTGATTAACAGTCTGTGGCTGAGGAGGTCAGAAACTGTAGGGATATAATATGAAAATTTGTCTGGTACTAAGAGACTGGAAGTTTTGCTGGACCTCACAGGCAGAGTGCATAACAAACCCTGAGGTCATTTAAGATGGAAGATTGCTATCTTCCTGTATACTCAAACTAACTGTTTAATCTTCTTTTAGGAGAATAATGTCACAATCAACCTTGACTGCCTTGTATCTCCCATGTAATCAGTGTTTACAACCCAAGCTAATGTGTAGCTTTAATCCTAAATTATGTAGTCTTCCATGCTCCTGATCCAGAACAATGTATGCATATAATATACAGAAAGTATCAAACACAGAGATAGAAACACAGTCTAATAAACTGGATATTCACCNNAANTGTTGAAGCCAGCAGCATTTGCATATTAGTGGATAAACAATGATATTTGTAATACTGTTTGTTGTCTTGGTCAGTTAGGGTCAGCTGTAGTCATTGACTTACTGTCTTGCAAGACTCTGAAGGATTCTGTAAACTATCCCACTCACCCACTGTGATGCTTTCTTTGTGGTTCAATAAGAGAGAGAGCAGTAAAAAGGACAGACACACACAGGGACAGATTCATGAAACAGACTTCTCTAGAGAGATCCAGATTCAGATTCATACAACAAACAGAGGACTGAGGACACAGGGAGAATTTAGCAGAGAATTCAAATCTGTCCTTGCTCTCGGTTAAATGATCCCATGGGGAAATGCTTTTCTTTCTTTCCTTAATGCAACACTGATGCAGTATTGGTGACTCAGAGTTAATCACTGATGTTTTTACTCCACTCAATAGGCACTAGGGGAGAACTTGTATTGTTGTTTGGTTAACAATGACATGGTACCAATCTGCCTTCTAAATACTTAACATTTATAACTGTATATTGGGGCATCTTTCATTCTTCATCAGAGACACATACTTATGCAGAGGGCTGTGGTGAATGCAGACTCACACCTGGCCAAAGTGCAGAGAATGCATGTATGTCAAGTGCTCAGATCTCAACACAACAGCTGTATCACATCCTCCAAAGCTCAGGGACTACTTTTGAAGAGAGAGGCAGAGGTTGTAGATGAATGCTGGGAAATGGTGTACACTACACAATGACCACATTCATGTGATAATCTACACCACACCTCCATAAAACAGGACCATCACCATTTCATCATGAATAGGAAGGGGCTCATAAGGTTCTACCCTCAGTAAGATACTATGGCCAATTAATAGGTCATGGGAGAAGGGGTGTCGTAAAATTAAAAGAAAAGTTGCAGGTAAGTGACCACACTTTAACTCTATCCATGTATTAAGGACAGCATGGCTCTTATGCTGGAGTTTATAGACATCTTTGAGCAATTTGAGTATGTAATCCTCAACAAGGCTGTAAAATTCTTTGGTGCCTGTTATGTCCAAAGGAAACTCCAATTCCCAAACTCTAAAAGGCAGCCCAGAGATCCAGAATTGAGTTCAACCCGGACTAGGAGGATTTCTCTAAGTTATATGAAGAGCCAGCATTCCTCAGAAAGTTGTGAAGCTGTTTACCCCTCTACCCAAAGGAGTCACTTTCCCTTATGACCAACTAGGACAAATGGCTCCCTGTGGTGCCTATTAGCATGCCACAACTCAGGTTGGCCTCCAGGCTCCTTTAGTATCACAAGCACCTGTTTTTCAGTGTGTAAAAAGCCATTCTCACTTCCTTCCCTCCCCTAAATTCCTTCCAGTTCAAGGATTTCTGATAACCCTGCTATTTCTCCCTTCTCTCTCTCTCTCTGTTCCCCTCTCCCTCTCCATGTCTCCCCCACCTCTCTTCCTCTCTCTATCCTGCTCTGCTTCTGCTTCTTTCACAGCCAGTTCTAGGCTACTGGCTTTGTTCAGTCTACTTTCTCTTTCTGCTCTGAATTGCAGATGCCTCTAGCTGTGCGCTCTCTCTCTCTCTCTCTCTCTCTCTCTCTCTCTCTCTCTCTCTCTCTCTCTCTCTCTCTCTCTCTCTCTCTCCCCTCTCTCCTCTCTCATGTCTACAATAAAAACCTTCTCCTTACCTATACAATGGAGTGGTTAGAGAGTCAGTTCATCTAATGCTAAGAGTTTAAAATTTTTGCATAGTGTATTTTAATTGAAAACTATTAACAGTTTGTGTACAGAGTTCAATAAATACAACGTCCTCATTCAGAAAAATATTTTTCTCTCAAAATTCTATATGCTTTTAAACTCTACCTAATATAGATATCAATTTGACTGCTTCAAAGGACTGTCAATCAATGCGATGCCAACTAGAAAGAAAAGCAAGAATTATTAATAGTNTCATCAGAACATTGGTGGCATCATCAAGATGATTATGGGCAGCATCATCAGTGTCATTATCATCTTAAGTAGCATCACCAGTATCATTGTGTATAAGGAGGTGTGTGAATTGGGACCTCCTTTTTTTGTTTTTTGTTTTCCTTAGATGCTTCTTGTTTAGGAGTATTTGTTTCCAAGATGATGCTATCCTTACAAGTCAGTGTATGGCCACAGAAAAGGCAGACACTGATTAGTATTTAACAGTTAGATATCTCCTTATATGTTTAGCCACTCCAAAAACACAAGGTTATCAATGGGAGAGAAAATAATTTTCATTCCAGAATAGAAGACAACCATAAACCAACTAACATTATTTGGTTAGTTTTGGTGGACTGAACTGACTTTGTTAATTTTATATTGTGTATTTTCAATACAATTAGGGAAAAATTGTTTTCTTCTGGTACCAGGTAAAGCCTATGTAGCCCTATATAAAGCATGGAATTTATTAATCATAAATATTAGCACCAAAGAGAATTAGTTTTCTGGGACAAAATCATCTGTTTTAAACCACTGTTTGTGGACTAACTTACCCTGACCATCATTCTTTTTACTGGAAGCTTCTTNCTATGATCTCCAGACCACTTTTGTAGAATTTGGTGTATCATCCATGTCATNGGATATCAACAACAGGAAAGACAGAAACCAGATCTTTGTCATTATAATAATCAGTTGTGGCTGGATTTCTGCTGGGCTCTGGCCCTAATCCTTCCTTTGTTTAAGCAACCCTTTTGTTTCTCTTATACCTTTTGTTTCTCTAATCGCCCTATGTGAATCCTGTCTGTGAGTCTCCCAAGGATCAAAGGCCTGTGCAAAACTTGATTCAGGAAACCCGGAAAACTTTGGTATCTGAAAAATTGAGTTTGCACTTGGCATTTTATCTTTTGGTAGTTCCTTTTTGGTTGCTTTAAAGGTATGGAAAGTAACTGGCTAAACTGTAAAATAGAGAGAGAATAAAAATTCCCTTGGAGAATGGAAAATGCTTCAGTCCTTCAGTCAGGCTGGACCCCCTGCAGCCATGAAAGGCTAGATTCATTCTTAAGGTGTCTCTTTCCAAGGACCCATGTGACCCATACACCTGTGCTGTGACCATCTGAGACAATCAGTGATGTCACTTCTGCCTTGAACAGGAGCAGGCCTGTTGTTGGTGTTCATGCTTTGTCTGAAGTGGCCAGTTGGATGTGCAGTGTGAAAAGCTAGGTCAACATCTGATCCTCAGTGTCACTGGGACCACAAAGAGGAGCAGATTCTGGATCAATACTGAGCTTGTCAAGAGCCAGGTCAGCATTGTGAGGAGGGTTCCCAGTGTTACCAGTGCGGTGACCAGGAGCAAGTTCAGGATCAGTGTGTGGTTGCCATCTTTGGTGCTCAGTGCAGACAGCTAAAGCCACTAGAAAAGCCAATTCAGCCTTGAAAGCCTTGTTTGTCCATGTCACCCATGTCACCTGCATCACCAGGGCAGGCAGCAGGAGCTGGTTCAACATGTGCAGTAGCCTGCAGTGCAGCAATTCTATGCTCAAAAGAGTTAAAATGGGATTCATAGAGATACCCTGGCTTCTTTTCTTTAACCTTTACAAATATTGAGATGTTACTTTTCATTAAAAATTTTATGTCACAGTCTTGATTTTAGTACCCAATGTTTATTGTTTAGTCTAATTTTATCATTACAGTCACTGATATCCTGTAACCNCTGCTTCCTTTCTGCTTGAGTAAAAGGCCCAGGGTTTTCAGAAATCTCCAAAGGGAACCTGCTCAGCTTTATGCCTTTCTTCCTCTGCTCTTTGCTACCTAACATCATCATTCTCTGTATAATGGGAAGATATAAAAATAAAAGGACAAAATGTGTCCTCTCCAAACGTTATGACCTGGATTTTACATTCCAGCCAGATTAATAGGATGTGACAATGAGGAGCTTCAGGAATGGAAGGAACCTCTCCCTTCTGTACTACATTAGTCCTTTCCCCATGGCCTTTCATAACTGTTCATGGGGATCCCGAGACAGCAAAACAATGAAAGTGACCTGAACATGCATGAACAAAGTGTGTCACTACCCAGTGGGGAGCTGCTGAGCTGCAAGTATGGATTCTGGAGATGCCTTCTGACCTCTTACTCCTTAACCATGACTGTCATATGTGTGAGAAATGGCCTATTCTAGCACCACTGTGGTGGTTTGAATGAGAACAGCCCCAATACATTCAAACATTTGAATGTTTGGTCCTCAGTGGGTGGAACTATTTTGGAAAGATTAGGAGGTGTGGCCTTGTTGGAG